>JAJOOF010010681.1:0-38072 GCA_029582545.1 Solanum lignicaule | reverse complement strand
TAGTTTTGTTTCGATTGTAAAGGGTTGTGTCCCTACTTATGTTTTGTGATTGTGTCTAAGATGGTCATGTGAGACTTAGACTTCCGCTGTGTGTTTTTAAAGTTGTTTTAATGAAGTTTGAATGTGTGGATGTAAATAAGTTTTTTTTTAATTCCACACTATTATCATTATTGAATGCAATGAATAACTAGTGGTTTGTATAAGACCCCTTCGGGGTCGAGTACGCCTTGTTACGACTTGGGGGTGCTCCCAGGTTGTGACAAAACACTTCCAAGTCACATGAGCTGCATTCTCACCCTTTTTTTCCTTCCATTGAGTGAACCAAATGTGAGCAAGATCCTTGGGCTTGTAGGACGCAACCTCTACCCTATCATTCCAAGTTACTTGCATCACTCTAAAGATCTTTTTGACCTCATCAATAAAATTTTGTGGATCCTCACCAACTTGGAATCCTAGAAATCAGGCAGATTCATTCGAACAAAATAACGGACCCTAGTTACCACTGATCCACCGCTAGCATTTGCAGAAACTGGAACCTGCTGATTGTTCTAGTTGACTACACTCTAGGCCAAATGTTTAATGGCGTTTCGGAACTCAGCATTTGAAATTTCATGATCTGGGACTGGAGGAACTGCATTAGAGTTGCGAGCATTAGCATTCCTGGCATAATCTCTAAGAGGAGGCATGATCTGAAAATGTATAACATCGAGTTAGAAAGAAGATCATACCCACACACAATAAGAATAACAAGAAAGTGAAGGTTTTTCCTAAAACTCTTCATAGCCTCCCACTCATAGGTGTGGCGCGCTTCACACTCATGAATGGGACTCTACATAGCGTGACTTTTCAGACATCCTAGGACTCTTACACCTAGTTCTCTGATACCAAATTTTTTACGCCCCGAGGCTACCCGCAAGATGTAAACACGAGACATAGGATCATGAGTGACCCCAAGCTAACCCTGAGCTAGCATATCATAGCATACTAGATAAAATTTGAAATGAGAAACACTGCGGAATCTTAAATCATAATATAAACTGAAGTAGGGAATACCCAATACTGATCTGAATAACTAAACTATGAGTTTAATGACAGCTGAAATATCAAACTCCAAGCTAAAACTGAATCTAGCTATGTCTGAATAAAAGCCTCTAACTGACTAGAGATGTTGGGACATGCCCCCATCTAACTCTACCAAAACTGAAACTGAAAGACTGAAAGTAAAAGAAATCATGTCTATCGTCCTCGAAGAATGAGGACTCATTAATTATATTGCTGAACTAGAGATCAGGAACCAATTTATGCGTGATCTGAATGCTGAGAACCTGAACCTATATCACGAGTAGATATAGCGCAGAGTATGCGTCAATACTTTAAAGGTACTGAGCATGAAAGATAAGATAAAGTTGAACAACATATACATAACTGAACAAAGCATGCTGAGAAATGATATAAGATGAACATAATGACTATACTGAATATGAAGTAAAATGAATGCAATGACCTAGTTCATCACATACTGAAACTAAATACTGAACTGTAACTGATAACCTGGTCAATGCACTAGAATCTCATTGTGGGAGCTACTAATAACCGACATAAAATCACATGAGCTAAACGTGGAGTCCGATGTATACGCCCTATTGAGAGGACCCAATATACCTTTCCAGGGTATAAAGGCATGACTATCGTGATCACTAAGTATAATGCCCGCAAAAGGGGACTTACCATGGGGGCACATAGTTCTGGGCCTATGAGGGTGACTAACCCTAGTCCAACTTGGTATTAAGCCTACTCCCAAAATAATATATGAAATACAACATAACTGAATTAAACTGGATAGCTCAAGATCCTGACATGCTAACTGAAAATGAAACATTACGTATTGATAATGAAATATTTGAAAACTGATGCATGTATGTCTGTATAAAATGACCTAGAAAGTGTAATTCATGAACTAAATGAATCTACCCAACTAGGGTTCTGAATTTCATGCAAGGATTAAGCAACATAGTCACGAAAATGTAATATTCTGATTAGGATTAATCTAAAAGCTAAATCACAGCAATAATATGAAGCTCTAGAATCCCGAAGTTTACTAATAATGAAGGTTATCAATAATCTAACTGAATTCTACGGACCTAATGGGCAAAAGGAACCCACTAGTGAAATCCCACATACCTGGTGATGAATTCCACGAAGATAACATTCGATTTTGGGGCTGGAATTGAGGGAAACTTGCTACGTTCTTGGACAAAATTTGTTCGATGCTTTTTTCTTTTGTTGCTTCGTTTGATCAATTTATTTGACAATGAATTGGTTAGGGTAAGTTTTGATTTAGTTACTAAGCTGAAACTGACCAAAACGACATAGTTTAGGTGTCCAACGCATAGGGAAAAGACCAAATGAACCCTAAGTTAGAAGCTGCCAAAGCCACCAACGACCCCTGACCGATGAACCTGGACTGACCGACGGTCCGTCCTGGCAGGGCGTCATTTGGCTTCAGAGAACAGAAATTTGGGGCCCAAACCACGAACATGGACCATGGACCATGGTCCTGGCGTGGTTCTGGACTCGATTGAATTTTCTGGGGTTCCGGGGAGGAGGTTGCTGGTAGCCAACCACAGACCCCACCAACGGTCTATGGGTCACCCTACGGTCCATAGGTGGCCCCGTTGGTGGCGCCTGCAACTTATGAAATCTGCATTTCTGGTCTGTCTAGAATACGGGGTATTATAATGAGTATGCATGAGAACAACCTCAAGTTCACTAAGCTATCCCGCTATGCTCTGGAGATGGTTGCTGATATGAGGAGCATGATGAATTTGTGTTTGTCTAGGTTGTCTCTCTTGTCAAGTAAGAAGGGCAAGGCAACTATGTTAATAGGGGACATGGATATAGAAAGGCTTATGATCCATGTGAAATAGGCTGAGGAAGACAAGTAGAGAGATATGGAAGAGTTTCGCAACAAGAAGGCTATGACAACAGGTAATGAGTCTGGGCAGCAAAAGAATGTGAACTGGTCATCCTTTCAAAAAAAGCCAACTCGACCTACTCCATCATCTGCTAGTGCACCTGCACCAAAGAATATAGGTGAGTTCAGGAATCAGAATTCGCAGAACTTTAGAGCTAGACCTACTCCGTCTCAAGGTAGTGTGGCACAAAAGGTCAACTGGACTCATGCATGTGCTAAGTGTGATAGGAACCACCTAGGAGTGTATCGTGATGGCTCCACTTGTTTCAAGTGTGGTCAAACAGGTCACTTCATGAGAGAGTGCCCTAAGAACAGGTAGGGTAGTGGTAATAGGGGCAATAGAGCCTAATCTTCTTCAGTGGCTCTGCCAGACAGAGTTGTACCTAGAGGAGCAACTTCAGGGACAGGCAGCGGAGCAAACCATTTGTATGCTATCACCAGTCGCCAAGAGCAAGAGAATTCACCTAATGTTGTCACTGGTATGATCAAAGTCTTTAATTTTAATGTATTAGCATTTCTAGATCTAGGTGTGAGTCTATCTTTTTTTACTCCATATATTGCATGAATTTTGACATTCTTCCCGAGCAAATTATTAAGCCCTTCAGTGTTTCCACACTTGTTGGTGAGTCTGTTCTAGCTAAGAGAGTTTATAGTGATTGCACCATTTCTGTCAATCTCAAAGACATCATGGCTAACTTACTAAAGTTAGATATTGTAACACCGCGGAAACCAGACTTAAAAAATGCAGTAGAAAAATCACCTGATTTAGTGAACCACGGCAGGGTTCACAGATCGTGAGAGGGACCACTGTCCGTCGACTTGCCCGTGGACTCAGCATCTTTCCTAGCCGTGAACCACCTCACGGACTGTACTAACACTCATAGTCGCCAGGCAGAGACCACCTGGCCCAGACGTCAGACCACGGGACCATTCATGGGCCGTGGTCCTGACGACGGGCTGTGGTGTCTCCCGTGAAAGTCCACCCCATGACCAACAGCTACTGGTACAGGACCACGACCAGCTCCATGTTCCGTGGTCCATTTCACGGGCCGTTAAGGAAGTCGTGGTCAGCTGCGTCGTATTTTTAAGTAGGGTCATTTTGGTCTTTTCCCTATGCGTTGGACACCTAAACTACATCTTTTAACTCCTAAACTACGTGGTTTTGGTCAGTTTTAGTCTAGAAACTAAATTAGAACCTAACTTAATCAATCATTCACCAAAAAACCATCAATCTTAGAGCAAAAAAAAGGGAAAAGTCGAGCAGCCCTTGTTAAAAAACGCATCAAGGTTTCGTCAGTTTCAGCCCCGAAATCACAAGATTTCTCCATGGAATTCATCACCAGGTATGTGGGATTTCACTAGTGGGTTCCTTTCACCCATTAGGTCCCTAGAATTCAATCAGTTTCTTGATTCCCTCTATATTATCTATACCTTGGGTTTCTAGAACTTTAGCAGATTATTATGAATTAGTTATTTTAATGTTCCTAATCGGATTATCATGTAGTAGTGTCGTTTTTGGCCAGATTCATGCATAAACTCAAATCCCTAGTTATGTAGTTCTTTTAGTTCATGAATTACATTAACTAGGGCAGATAAACAAATATACCTTCCTCAGTTTTCGAATGTTTCATTATCAGATATACATGTTGCATTTTCAGATTTGCATGTCAGATTATTGAACTATCCAGTTTACTTCAGTATGTTATAAATTTCACATATTTAGTTAGGAGTAGACTTTATACCGAGTTGGACTAAGGTCAGTCACCCTCAAGTCCCAGAACTACGTGCCCCCATAGGTTATAATTCACCTCTGTGGGCATCAATTTATTGATCACGCCAATCATGCCTCTATACCTCTGGCAGGGTATATTGGGTCCTCTCGATGGGGCGTATACATCGGACTCCACATTTAGCTCATGTGGTTTTATGTCGGTTGTTAGTAGCTCCCACAGTCAGATTCTAGTGCATTGACCTGGTTATCATTACAGTTCAGTATTCAGTTTCAGCATGTTATGAACATGGTCATTGCATTTAGTTAGTTCATATTCAATATTTTCAGTATAGTATCATGCTCATCTCATATCATTGCTTAGTTATATGCTTTTTACAGTTATGTATATTGTTCAACTTTATTATATCTTGCATGCTCAGTACCTTTCAAGTACTAACGCCTTCTCTGCGCTACATCTTCTTGTGATCTAGGTTCATGTACTCAGCTTTCAAACCATGCATAATCGGTTCCTGATCTCCAGTTCAGGATCATAAGTGGTGAGTCCTCACTCTTCGAGGATGAGTGACATGTTATCTTTCTACTTTCGGTCTTTAGTTTCAGTTTTTGCTAGATTTAGTTGGGGCATGTCTTAGCATCTCTAGTCATTTAGAGGCTTTATTTCAGACATAGTTAGATTCATTTTTAGCTTTGGAGTTTGATATTTCAGTTGTCATTAAACTCATAGATTATTTATTCAGATAGATTATTTCATTTTATGATATGTTTCTATTTTCCACACAGTATTCTCTTATTTTAGTAAATCTTTAAGTATGCTTACAATATGCCAGCAATAGGTCCCGTGTCCGCGTCCCAGAGGTAGCTTCAGGGCGTGACAAATATGGTGGACATTGATGTTATTCTAGGTATGGACTGGCTTTATGGATGTTATGTCTCAGTTAATTGTAGAACTCGAGTAGTTAAGTTCCAGTTTCCTAATGAGCTAGTTATATAGTGGAGGAGTAGTTTAGTTGTGCCTAAGGGTCGTTTTATTTCGTACCTTAAGGCCAGAAAGTTAGTTTCAAAGGGGTGCATCTATCACTTAGTCAGAGTTAATAACTCTAGTGTTGAGACACCATCTATTCAGTCAATTCCAGTTGTGACTTTGTTTCGAGAGGTCTTTCCAGATGATCTTCCCAGAGTCCCTCCTAAGAGAGAAATAGACTTCGGTATAGATATTCTTTATGATACTCATCCTATATCTATTCCTCCATATAGAATGGCTTTAGCTGAGTTGAAAGAGTTAAAAGAGCAGTTGAAAGACCTTTTTGATAAAGGTTTCTGTCAGGCCCCAAACTCGAGGGGCGTAACTGGCTCCCAATGCCAAAACTCAGGCCCGAGCCAACCCTGCTGAACCATTTGCTACTAGCACATGTCAGCCACACACAATCAAGAAAACAAACAAGTATATCTCGACTTAAAACTAAGCCCTCGGTCGATAAGGCCCCTGTCAACTGATCCATAAACGAAACAACTACTCCCAGGAGATGATATAAACAAATAGCCAACAAGCATAGAAGTCATGATTGGGCTGTCAGGCCACCATGATATCTATACCAAAACTAAAAGCAGGTATATCTCAATACAATACATCAAACAGCTCACAAGCTTCAGCAAACCAGCAACATAGGCCAGTATGGCCATAACATAGCTATACACCCCCACACACTAGTCTGCAAGCCTCTAAGAGTAGTAAAGATTAGCAGGACAGGGCCCCAGCCTACCCATAAAGATATATACAACAAAAGGTAACAAACCTCCCAACTCTGGCAGCTCCAGAGAAAAGGGGCTAGCCAACCGGATAAAAGTCAATCCTGCTACTGAGGAGGTCTACTCGGTCATATGTCAGGACCTGTATGCATGAGTGCAGCGCCCCCAGGTAATGGGGCATCAGTACGAAATTTCGTACAGAGTATGAAAGGCAATAGACAATGAGGAGGTATCCTGATAAACTGGAATAATCTGATAAATAAATCAAGGATAAGATAAGTGTACTGACCTGCTCCTAAATCTAAACTTATCAAAAATAATAAAACAACATCCTAACCAAGCCCGCATAAGCTCGGGAGGTACAAACAGCACACAAGACCACCTACTCAGGCCACCATAAGCCCGAAAGGTACCAATCAGCCTATATACCCCTATCGGTAGTCCCCTAACCCAATAGGCAGTCAAATAGCCCTCTTAGGCATTAATATAGCCTTGCAGGTAGCACATATCTCTCTTAGGCATCAACATAGCTTAGAGACAACTCATAGCCCTCTTAGGCAACAACATGGCCTTGTAGGAAGCACATAGCCTTCTTAGGCGTCAATATAGCCCTGTAGGCAACTCATAACACTTCTAGGCATCAATATATCCCCGTAGGCAACTGATAGCCCTTTTAAGCATCCATATAGCCCTGTAGGCAGAACATAGCCCTTCTAGGCATAGATCACATTCCTGCAACTAACCACAATATCCCCAAGGGAAACAATAACAATTCAATCGCTAAAAGCGAGCAATTTAGTTATAAGCAACCTATACAAATAGCCTCTAAGTCGTGTCCAACATAGGGACACTACTAACTGAATAAGAATCCCGACAAGGGAGGACTATATTAACTCGAGCAGCCAACAATCAACAATAATGGCTACAAGTGTAACAAGGATAACAACCCAATTACATTGCTCCTAAGCTTTAAGGAAACATGTCGTAAGTAGGGAATAGCCTTAACATACCTTTCCAATGAACGCTTGAAAGACCGTAGTTCCTTCACGAAAGTTGTTCCTTATTTCCTAAGCTTCACAATCACTATATATACACAGTTGAAATGCACCTATAAACAGTTCATAATTAATCTTAAATCGGCAGATTTTCCATATTGCCCCAACTTGTCAAACGTCCGTAGAAATTCATAAAAACAACCATAAAAGGGTCCCGAGATGACTACATTAGTTAACGAAGTGTAAACCTTGAAGAAACACCAATAACTACAAATTTATATCTTCAAAAACTAGCTCCAAACGCAACTAATAGGAGGGAATAATGATTGCCACGTGTAGAGATCGCGTTTCTAGGTACGGGGGCAATCTTTAATGGTAGAAATCATCAAAAACCAACCTTCATCATGCAAGAACTCCATAGGAACCATCTCTTAAGCTTTCTTTCTGGTTTGGAAGTGAAAAGAAATGTTTTCATGGCTTAAAACGTTGAGTAAGCCGACATATCACATTTTTTACCTGACCCGGATTCTTCCCAGCAGTCCGTAGTAAAACCCTCATAACTTTTTACTTTGTTGTCGGTTGGATACGGGGTTTTGTGCGTTGCAAACTAGACTTGTAGGCCTTCGATTTAATGGGTGATAGGCCTTCTAACTCTTTATATTGGGAGAAAACATCCAAGACAATTGACCCAAATTTTACAGAAATCTTTAAAAAGGAACTTACGATAACTTTCGCCAACTTTTATTTTGCCACTTACCTAACTTCAAAACTTGAGATACAACCCTTGAACACTTAAAATATGACATACCACATCATTCTTAATTTATTACTCACCCTCCTTATCTTTCCACGTAGAAACGAGTTAATTTAGACGTTTTGAAAAGTCGGGGTGTTAAAGTTTCATTCGACCAAGTGTCTCACATTGGGGCGCTTCGGTCTTATTTTTGAGGAAGAAAGATGGCTATCTTAGGATGTGTATTGACTACCTCAAATTGAACAAGGTTACCATAAAGAATAAGTATCCCCTTCCGAGAATTGATAATCTTTTTTATCAACTTCAAAATGCCACTTGTTTTTCTAAGATAGACCTTAGATCTAGCTATCATCAGTTGAGAGTAAGAGAAAGTGACATCCCTAAGACAGAATTTAGAACTCGTTATGGTCATTATGAGTTTTTGGTCATGTCATTTGGTTTGACTAATGCTCGTGTTGCATTCATGGATTTTATGAACACAGTGTTTAAGCCTTATCTTGATATGTTTGTTATTGTATTCATTGATGACAATTTGATTTACTCAAGAAATAAGGAGAATCATGCTAGTCATCCTAGAGTAGTTCTCCAAACTCTCTAAGATAGAGAGTTTGTATGCCAAGTTCTTTAAGTGTGAGTTTTGTCTTGAGTCTATGGCATTGTTAGGCCACATTATTTCTGGTGATGGGATTCGAGTTGACACTCAGAAGATTGAGGTAGTGCAGAATTGTCCTAGACCCACATCCATGACTTATATTTGGAGTTTCTAGGGATTGGCTGGCTATTATAGGAGGTTTGTCGAGGGGTTTTCATCTATTTCATCCCATTTGACTAAGTTGACTCAAAAGACAACAAAGTTTCAATGGTTCAAAGCTTGTGAGAAAAGCTTTCAGGAATTGAAAACTAGGTTGACCATTGCCCCAGTGTTGACCTTACCAAAAGGTACTCAAGATTTTGTTGTGTATTGTGATGCATCCAGATTTGGAATGTGTTGTGTATTGATGTCAAATGGCAAGGTTATAGCTTATGCCTCCATACAACTTAAGAGTCACGAGAAGAATTACCCAACCCATGATATAGAGTTGCTTGTTGTAGTGTTTGCTTTAAAATATGGCGTCACTACCTCTATGGTGTTCATATACACGTGTTCACTGAACACAAGAGTCTTCAGTATGTATTCAGTCAAAACATAGACAGAGGCGGAGTCTTCAGTATGTATTCAGTCAAAACATATACAAAGAAGTCTATTGGTGGACTAGTATGTATTCAGTCAAAACATTGAGGATTTTCGCCAAGGATTCAATCCTTTCAAAGTATGTAAGCTTTCATAGTGATGGGTTCTTTGACCCTCACACCAATCATGAGTTTCTTGAGTTAATTTCGTCCATGAAAATCCATGTATTGTGGTTCTTGATGAGTTTCTTGAAGTTTTATTATTAAATCTTTAATAATGGGATTTGATGAGTTCTTGAGGTTAATGTTATGATTTTAAGGGTTGTTTTTTGGTAGAATTTTATGTACTTATGTTGGGTATACGAATCTGAGAGAGTTTGGAAAAAATCAATTGATTCTAGGCGAATAAGGGCCAAAAATGGAAGAGGACAATTCATCGAGTTTTCTGGGTAGGGCCTGGGGTGACGCGTCACTGATGCGCCAGGGGGGCTGGCATGCCGCACCAGAAGTGCGCCAGAAATAGTGTTCCAATGTTTAGGGGTTGGCGCCCCGTGGCACTCAATGCGCCAGGGTCGCCTGCCCCCGTCATTTTTCGTCGTTCGTCCTGTCTGAATTCTTTTTAAAAGTATCTTCACTCTCTTCCTGATTACAACTATTCTAAACTACATATAATCATCAAGAGATCATTTATATCATCAATCATAACTCTTGAATACACATTTCAAATTCAAGAAAAGATTATGATTCAAGTTTGAGAGAGCCATTCGAGACTTTTTGAGAAGTCTTTTACAAACTTTTAAAACTTGTTTTAAGACTTGAGCACTTGAGTATGAAGTTGTGGAGAGTTGAGTTTCCTTTTTTAAAAATGAATATATGGGAACTAAGTATTCCCAAGAGTAAATGTTTTACATTTAAAATGAGAGGAAACTTTGATTTCCAAATGAGTTCATGAGGAGTTTTTGAGCACTATCTCTTTTAAGAGAACCTTTTGAGTAATAATCTCAAAATTTAAGGATGAGGAAATGTTTTTAAACATATGAGCATGAGTTATATTATTGGGAGTAGTATTGAGCACCGATATGGGGACAAGTTCATACAACTCAAAGTCCTCATAAACCATGTATGCCAACATGGGTAAAAAGGGTCATATTTCTTAGATGATTCCTTATTGCTTTTAAATCATATCTTAGTGGATTCACTTAGTCGAGGATATCTTATACTCCGGCAAAGTATAGGATAGTTATGGCAGTGTGGGCGAGACGTGGTACCATTACATTGCTGATAGTGATGGCTGTCAGTTCGAGAATCTCCTAAATAAGAGTAAAAGAGTTCATTATCGCATTTTTAAATACATCTGATATTATTATCTACTGTTTTAAAAGTTTTCTTTATAATGCATACGATTTTGGGTTCTGATGGAAGATACTGCTGAGGTTATACACCAAGTACACACGTGATTCTGCTCTGGCAGAAGTGCACGCGCAATTCAGCTCTGGAAAAACTCCCTGAGGTCCAGATTGTTGTTGCTTTTATATTGTACTCAGTTGAATACTTCTGAGTTTGAGTATTTTTTAGTATCTTTGAGTATTCTTGAGTTGGGTTGAGTTGAGATGAGATGTGTATGTTCTACCTTTTTAACAGTTCAAGCTTATGTCTGTGCTTTAGAGTTACCCTTACATGCTCGTACATTCCATGTACTGACGTCATTTGGCCTACATCTTTTATGATGCAGATACATGAGTCATCAACAGGCACACCATTGATACCACTTGCATTTCCAGAGTTTCTTTGGTGAGCCTTCTTGCTTTAGAGGATTCCCATTTACTTTTCAATTTTTGTTCAGATGTCGTGGTTCTTGTCCCAACTTCCATCATTCTCATTAGAGGCTTCATAGATAGTAGTAGTTGAGGAGTCTTTTCTATTTCCTTTGTGATGTTTTAAAGACTGTTAGTTGAACACTTATGTTCATTTGAGTATACTGAGTAAACTATTTTATTTATGATATCTTATGAGTTGATCTTGTTTTGAGATTTTTGTTATTGAGTATGTCTTCCGCTAAGAGTTGAGCCAGTCCAAGAGTTCGCTTGGGGACAACAATGGTTCTCGAGTGTCGTCCACGTCCAGGGTGTAGGCTCGGGGAGTGACATTTTATCACGTTCATTGATGATTTTTCTAAGTTGACATATTTTCACTTGATGAAAAATAAAATTGATGCTTTTGAAAATTTTAAAACTTATCTCCATGAGGTTGAAAATCAATTTGGTAGAAAAATAAAAAGAATTAGAACTGATAGAGGCCATGAATATGAGCCAAATGAGTTTAATTCTTTTGTTAGATCATTTGGAATAATTGATGAAACTACTCCTACTTATTATCCTTCATCTAATGGAGTAGCGGAAAGGAAAAATAGATTATTCATTAAATTATCTAATATCATGCTTATTGAGTCACATGCACCTTTAAATTTATGGGGTGAAGTTATTGCGACTACATGTTATGTGTTGAATCGCGTGCCTCATAAAAAGATTAAATTGAGACCTTTTGAATTGTGGAACGGTCACAAGCCAAGTTTGGGATATCTAAGAGTTTGAGGCTAATGGATCCCAAGATTACAAAGTTGGGTAAGAAAGTTATTACTTGTGCTTTTCTTGGTTATTCTTCGAGTAGTACAACCTATAGATTTTTTAATCTTGAAGATAATGTTATAATAGAATCAAGTAATGCTATTTTTTCATGAAATAAATTTCCTTTTGATTTTAAAAATAGTAGGGGTCAAAGGATTGAACCAAATATTTTGTCACTACTTAGTTCTTCTACTTCTACTTTGAAAAATACAGAAGTTAATGATTTTGAGTTAAGAAGAAGTAAAAGATCTGGAATAGAAAATAATTTTGGTCCTCATTTTTGTGTGTTTAATGTTGGAGATGACCTCTATCTTTGAAAGAAGTTTTATCTTCACTTGTATTTATTTTTTGGAAAGAGGTTATAAATGATTAAATAGAATCACTAATTTCTAATAAAACTTGAAAGTTAGTTGAATTACCACCGGGTTGTAAAATAATTGATTGCAAATGGGTCTTATGAAAAAAATGTAAACCAGATGGATCTATTGATAAATATAAGGCTAAGCTAGTTGTAAAAGGTTTTAAACAACTAGAAGGCCTTGAAATTTTGGATACTTTTTCTCCTGTAACATTTCTTTGACTGCAAATTTTGATTTGCAAATTCAACAAATAGATGTAAACACTATTTTTTTTTAAACGGAAATTTAAGTGAGGAAATTTATATGGATCAACTCGAGTAATTTGTTGAAGCAAGCCAAGAATGTAAAGTGTGTAAACCTACTAAATTCCTATATGGCTTGAAATAGGTACCAAAGCAATAACATGAAAAGTTTGATTCCTCTATGATTGAAAATGGTATTAAAATAAATGAGTGTGATAAGTGCATATATTATAAGTCTTGACATTATTCACATGTGATTATCTGCCTATATGTTGATGATTTATTGATCTTTGACTCTAACATTAATGTTATTGATGAAGCTAAAAATATTTTTAGAAGCCATTTTGATATGAAAGATTTTGGCGAGGCAAATTTTATTCTTGGAATAAAAATAACAAGAAGATGTGATGAAATTTTCCTTGACCAGTAACATTATGTTGAGAAATTTTTGAAAACATACAACTTTCTTGATTGCAAGTATGTTGTAACTCCTTTTCATCCAAGTGTTCACTTATTTCCTATTGAAAGTAAAAATGATGTAATAAATCAAAATAAATATGCTAGCTTAATTAGAAGTTTGAGATATGTGACTGATTGCACTAGACCTGATATTGCATATACAGTAGGAGTACTTAGCAGGTTTTCAAGCAAACTAGGTAATGAACATTGCAATGTTATAGCAACAGTTATGAGATATTTAATTAGAACAAAATTATGGTTTGTTCTATAAAAAATATCATGTTGTACTTGAAGGCTTTTCTGAGGTAGATTGAAACACCTTATTAGGTGATTCATGTTCTACCACTGCTTATCTCTTTACTTTGGGTGGTAGTGCTATTTGTTGGAGATAAAAAAAGCAAACTATAATTGTTAACTCTACCATGGAGGCTGAACTAATTGTCTTAGCTTCATCTAGTGAGGAAGCGGATTGGTTAAAATATCTATTATTTCAAATACCTTATTTTGAAAAATCAATTCCACCTATTTTAATTCATTGTGATAACACTGCTGCAATTGGTAAATATCCAAACCGTTATTACAACGGTATAACGGTTAATCCTGACCTATAAGGATGAAACACAAAAATGTAAACTGCACTATTTTTTTCTTCCCTCCCTATTATGTGAGTGTATTGATTCATGTAGTAATTTATGAATGTTGAGTTTACAAATCTCTTAATGAAAATTTTAGTCCGTATGGGTGGAGTGTTAAACTTATAAGACCATTTTCACTTATGTGGGTGTGAAAGTAGGTCACTTTTTATGAGAATTGTGTTTATTCTCAAAAACACTCATGAAAATGTTTTCCTTTGGGATTAAGTTGAGTGTCATTCCTATTGGTTGTTAGCCTTATGTTGTAACATTAGGCATATATGCCATTACTCATCTTTTAATCAATGCCCATAGGCTTTATTTCCCATTTGTTGGTGGACATAAAACATTCGAGAGAACGTTAGGGTCAACAGTTTTGGCCAGCATCTTCAATGGGAATTTGTTACCATCACTTTATTTCATTCTTTATTCCTCTATTATTCTTTGTAACCTAATTACCCGTTATGCCATTTATCTTCACTATTAACTACCACATTATCTTCCTATTCATTGCTATGAAGACTTTCTCAACTATAAATAGTGGTGGTCTCATTTGGTTTGATGTACACAAGAAAATATAGAGTGCATAAATTTAGTCAAAAAAGAGAGTTCTTATTAGTTGAAGGGAGGTGGTCTTTTTGTGGAGATTTGGACTCATCCCTTCTCCAGAGTTTGTTGCGTTATACTTGTGATTAGGTTCTTGTATCCTGGAGGGGACAAGGCAAGAAAGACTACTGCTGGACCGGTGAAAAATATTTGTTGCAATAGGCTTGAATCTTCTTCAGAAGAGAGCGAGATATCTGCGCCTTAGCCTAAAGAGATTTTATTTTCTTCATTTTATTTTCAATTGTAATTTGTAATCTTGTAATTTTCGCTAACATTTTTGGTATTGAATAAATAGAATGTGAAGAATTATAGGATAATCTCTGCTTGTGTTACCTAGATATCATGAATTTATGCAGTTATTATTTCTTTTGTAAATGAAGGGGTTATTTTTCAAGTTATTAGAAAAAATTACTAGTATATCTCAAAATATTATTATTATTATATCATTTATATTTTACTATTCATAGTTAATAGTTTTTAATCACCTTCTTTAGTAGCGCTTGTGAATTATATTTTTATTAGCTCTTGTGCACTCGATAATCTTAGGCAGAAGTTATTTTATGTGCTTGCAAATATACAATAGAATACCTTACTTTACAAGAAAACTACAGTTATTTTCTTATGAATTGTGAAAAAATTTATCCCCTTAAAATGAAACATTTAAAAGTTGTCACGACCCAATTTCTCGAGTCATCATCACAACTACTATATCTCACCAGTAGGTAAGCCAACCGTAACGAAGACCAACACGTAATAGATATAAGGGTAGAAATAAAGTGAAAGAGATAATTTAACAACAACAAAGAAAACAGATTGAAGCAATCAATATATATCACAATAAGATCCCTCTCAGCACTTGAAAGTTACAAGTACAAAACTCCTAATATAAAAAGAGTACAAGTCCCAAAAGTAGGCTCAAAATACAAGGTTTATCTCAAAAATAAAATAAAAACTAGCCAACAAAATACAAATAGAGATAGGTAAGTCCATGACGCCATGTGCTTACCCTCGCCTCAGAATTGAAGTTGCAATAGTGTCGAATATCAATGCTAATAGCTAGTGCTTGGACCTGCATCATAAAACAGATGCAAAGTGTAGCATGAGTACCAAAACAACAGGTATTCAATAGGCATCAAAGGGTGATTGAGAAAGAAAAGTAAAAGCAATAGGAAATGATAGAATCAAAACATAGAGAGAAGTCAAGGAACAAAATGCTAAGAGGAATGCACATAAGTGTACTAAGAATAGGAAGAAAATAAGTACAAGTAACTAAACCTAGTTGGGCCCCATAAGCCCAGAAGGTACACTCGTACACAGGTATAAATAAAAATTTGAATAGACCCCCGTAAGACCAACAGGTACACATAAGAGCTAAGAACTATGTCTAGAACTTGAAGATAGTATCAGAACTGCCATAACATTCCATGTATTACAACCGCGATACAGGCTTTTAAGGATCTGGTGAAGTCACCCAAACCTCTAATATGATCAAAGGGGAGTCACCCATTCATACCTTTAATATGACCAAAGAGAAGTCATCCAGCCAAACCTTTTATCTGATCAAACGGAAGGCATCCAGTCATACCTTTAATCTAATCAAAGGGAACATATAATCGGGGATGATTCCTGATTGAGTTTTAATGTTTATCAAATAAACTTCATTCAATACTAAGTACAAATGATCGTTAAGCAATAGATAACCCAACAATTGAGTTGGGGTCAAATCTCATAGGGAGCGGTATGTGTTCAAATTCAATCAAGAAGTACGAATGTGATCTAACTAGTTATAGGAATATAAATTATTGAAAAATACATGAAACAAATAAAAAGGGGTGATATGAATGTCAGATGGGGGGTTTTGGTTTTGCAATTATCAACTACAACGCAGTCACAAACAATTTAAAATAACAATAAGGAGAGGAATTCTCGGGATGTGATCGATTATAGGCAAATGTCGATATATGGGTAATTGAAACTACTAGTGAATAGCTAAAAACCAGTGGGTAGGATAGACTATAAGGGAGATAGCTTTCTCTCGAACAACTATCCTGAATCAGGTTATTTCATTCAAATATCAACAAGCATAGAAATGAAAAACAACCTACACCTTAATTCATCTACTCTCTCGAGCTAGATGGGTACGATTGGGTTTAGGATTCACACTCTCGAGGTGAAACTAGCTCAACCCAATACCCACAAATCATTAATCAATAATCTTACTTCTAAAACCTCTCTCTCGAGCAAGCTAAGAACACAAGGTTAGAACTGCATTTGCAACTATAATTCATAAATTAAACCACAACTAATGATTAAACCCACTTAAATATAGCATTTAAACTAGTAATTAAAAATATCCATAAACTAATTCAAACCATAATCACATGATCACACCCCAAGAATTGGAATTTTAACCAAACATCATAAAAGAGTAAAACGATTACCAAATCGATTAGCCATCAACTGGGTAAGAGTTATTAAGCCTTTACAATGCTTCAATTTGCAGAAAATTCGAAACCCACTTGCAAAATCTGCAAATTGAGTCTCAAAAAGCCTTCAAGTCTACTAAGAAACTATCAATAACCCAAGAGAAAATTGTTCTAGAATAATTCAGCATACTAAATGAATTGTTCAAAATCTAATTTATAGTCACCAAAAATAAGCCATGAAGGGCCATTAGGTGAGGTAAGTTGGGCTCACCGAGTGGTTTGGCGAACTACCCTTTGCTCATTCTATCGCCTTTTTGCATTGGCTCTCAGCATCCTCGAATCCTGTAACTTTGGGTGATCACTCTTGGCATTGCGGAACTGCTCGGAGATTCGCCGACTGCCCATTCTCTGTCACCGACTTGCTTTCTTCCCTTAGGGCGGGAACACTGGAACTTTAGGCGGTCAAAGTAGCCACTCGGTGATTCGCCAAGTGCTCTTGGCGATCATCAGGCTTACCTTTCTTCACTTCTTCCGTTTGTTTTGTTCCGTTTTGCTTGTTAGTGTCCTTGCTTTGCTCCTTAATTCATATATCTGAAAATCAAGGATTTAACATCAGTTTATGGCACAAATTAAGCATTTGAGGATACTAAATCTATATAAACAAAGCCCCAAATGAGTCCCAATCTCTGACTCATCAACACCCCCAACTTAAACTTTTGCTTGTCCTCAAGTAAAACTCAAGATCAGTAGTTCAAAGAGGATGTCTCAAATAGTGTTGTTGCATAAGACTCAACATGAATGCACACAACAAGGTTCAACTTACTCATGTAATGATCAATTGTGCACTCAAAGATTCAAATTGTGACTCACCATTATCAAAGATGCTCAAGTTCACAATACTTGCTTCAAATGCAAGTTCAAGCTCAACAAAGGTACTCAAATTCCCTCACAACAAAGATGATTCCATATTCACACAAAATTCTTCAACAATTTAGTGTTTCGGAATTACATATGACTCTCACACTCACAAAGATGAACACATGCATGACTTCACCCATAGGTTTCACCTTATTTTCCAATTAACATTCGTTTCAGCTTACTCAAGATCACAAAGGTCTTTTCAAGGCTTGTAACAGGGCTGAGTCTAAAGGTATGGTCATTTAGGCTTAGTGGTTTCTACCTTCATGAAGTGTGGTCTAAACATCACTTTCTTTCTTTTCTTTAACATTTTGATCATGCTCATAATCTACCCCATTGTTCAACTTCACATGAACTACCGGATACCCCATTTCTTTTGCAATTTCTCACACTTCTTAATTTTTCATGTCTTTTCGCCACACCCCCAACTTAGGCTTTTGGCCTAAGTTTGCTATTTATCAAACCACACTTCATGAAAGTTATGGGTAAATGGGTAAAGAGGGAACTCAATTGTTCAAGTTTCTTCCAAGAAAAGAATAAGGCTCAAGAGGGTTCAAGCAAGGTTCACACATCTGACAAGGTTTTCCACAAAAGAGGTATATTGTCAAATTGTTTCACTCTTCAAAATTGTTGCCTAAGATCATTTCAAGTGCTTCCATCACTTAGTCAACCGGACCAACGGAGAAAATTTTAGGTTTCATCACACACAATGTTCAAAGTAATCTCATCACACAAGGCATTGGCATAAATATCAAACGAGACTCCCCACTTTCTAGCTAGTGTGCATGTTCATCACAAAGTGACTCATTTGATAACCGGCTAGTCACAAAGAGATGCTAAAAGTTCACACATTGTCTATGCAACTTCATTTGCCTCATTGTAGCCGCACATTCATTTCATTCAGTTAAGAGTACTATTCAAGTCATCAGTATTGATCACAACCGATACTTAAATTCACACAAGAACAACCACAATCACACACAATAGAGGTGGCAAAATTTTTAAAATTAGGTTAAAAAACCATTTCCATTCAAAACAAGGGGCCACAAGCTTAAGCATCCACAAGATTAAGATCAAAACACATATATCAATAAAAAAACCCAATATTCACAAACAAAATAGAATCACAAGAGGTAGGTATGAAAATACCTCACCTCACCCACAAAAAGAAGCAGTTGTCCTCAAATGCAACTAAACAAAAATAATCAATAAAAACAACAAATAGGGAAGTAAAATTATCATTTTGTCAGGCTGAGCCTAGGTGAAGTATGCATCTCACTCTCTCCATCTGTTAGGGCATCAATGACCAGAGTCACACTCCGGGATTGGGCATCAATGCCCAGTGTAGCAACAGTTGTGGCTTCGCTGGAGCCGGCAATAGTAGTATCTCTCAAGGAGGTATGAACAGCAGAAGAACTTGGGGCATGGGAAGGAGTGGAAGTAGATGTACCTAATGTCTCGGAGGCCAGAGTAGGCAAGGCTGCCTCTGCATAAAAAGAATCAATATCAACCTCCGGGGATGCATCCATCGGAGCTGCTCTCCTTCTATCAGCCTAGTCTCGTGTGTACTCGGCCTCGATGCACCGAATGTCGGTGGAAGATGTGGGTGTAACCTCAATATCCCATTTCTCATCACGAGGAATTCCATCCCGATAACATACCTCTGTAATGAGTACTGGAAATGGAAGGGACGTCTGGCGCTGTTTGGCCCTCATGGCCATATCTTGCTCAATAATTAACCCCAAGTTCAGCCTTTTCCTGGCTATGATAGATCCGAGACATGACGCCTTTGGGTGGTGGAGAATGGACTCGTTCTGTGACGGCATGACAGAGTTGTTGATGAACCCAAACCAGTAGTGAGCTGATATGTTCAGGTCCTTCTTCTCGATAGGTGTTCCGACCTCAATCTACCTCGAAGTGCCGTCAGAAATAAGGGGAGCTAGCTATCCCTTTAGGTCATCCAGAGTCTGTGCAATGACCATGCTCTGGTACTTGTGTGCAAAGCCTACAACCCTCTCAAACACAACATTGATATGATCGCTGCTGCATCTCACTGTCCTCCCTTAGACCACCACAGACTCCACCAGTCTAAAGGCACTTAACTGGTTGAGTAACCAGGAAGGAGGACCCTGAACTGGTGGTGCTGGAACCATCGTCTGTGTCGGAGCTGGCACTGAATCTGAAGCAGGAGGGGTTGGCTCCGTAATCCTAGACGGATTAGTACGAGCTTTGGAACGTAGCTCTACTCGTTGAGCCTGCAATAATTGATTATCCTCAGGCTTAGAGAATGAAACCTGAGAATCAAAGGACTCCCCATCACTGCTAAAGTTGTGCTTCGGTCTCTCAACTACGGGCTCCTTGCCCTTGCCTTTGCCTCCATTTGGAGGTAACTTCTTGCTCTCTCTTTTTTGGAAGCAATTGCTTCCTCATTGATCACAATACCTCGTTCCCTTTTCCGGGGCGGCATGCCACTAGCATCCAAGTTTGTTCTATCCATATCTGCAAAACACATCGAATAGTGTTAGAAACAATTCAAGAAAAATGCAAAAAATTAAGGTTGTAGAATGTCACGCCCCGAGCCTACACCCTAGGCGGGATTGACACTCGAGAACCATTGATGGCCGCAAGTGAACCTTTATCCTGGCTACTTAACATAAATGCACTTTCTAAAAGTAAACTGAAAGCTCAAAGATATAGAATGTATTAAAATAACATTCACTGGCCAAAGTGGCAACTCAAGTCTCAAACATAACTGAAATGGAAAGACTCAAGAACTAATATCAACTAACTATCTATGAAGCCTCTCATAACTGCGATGGATTTTGGGACATGACCCACGACATCTTAATGAACTAAAATGATAAAGTAATGAAAAAAGGGTCCTCCGAAAGCAAGGAGGCTCCCCAACTGACTCTGAGTGCTCAACTGGATCAACGAGTTACTAGATGTTGATCCTGGTTACCTGTATCTGCATCATAACAACGATGCAGGCCAAATGGCATCAGTATATTGAATGTACGAGGATGCGAGGGGAATTCTCAAACAAGACATAATCTTGAAAAGGGAACTGAAGGAACATACCGGGTCTCAACTCAACTCAACTTATTTCTATACAAAGCAACAATTTAAATGCAGTTTAGAGAAAAGCTTTTAAAACGCGGATAACAACTCTGTGTATTTAGAAATACAATAGTAACTCTGTATGTATGCAAAGATACAAGATAAACTCTGGAATGTATATATAAATAAAATTTACTTCTGTGTATATAAGAATACAAAATACTTCTATAGGAGTTTCTCTAACTGACAACCATCACTTAAGATCTATCGTAATGATATAGCATTTTGCCTTCCGCTGCCAGGGTCGTCCAATACTTTGCCAGGGGTATAAAACCTGACTAATAAGGGGATCCATTAGTCCATGCTAAAAAGCACTAAGGAATCATCTAAAAAGTATGACCCTTTTCTACCCCCGTTGGCTACATGGTTTATGGGGGTTGTGACTTGTCAGAACTCTCCCCCATATCGGTGCTCAATACTACTCCCAAATATGTAACTAGCTCATCTTTTTAAAAACATAACTCTTTCTGTGATTTGAGATAATTGCTCAAAAACTAGCCCAAAGGTTGTCTTAGAAATCAGTGTTTCCTCTCTTGATTAAATGTGAAACATTTACTCTTTACTGAAAACCAGCTCAAAGGCTCTTTTGGAAATCGGTGTTTCCTCTCTTGATTTAAATGTCAAAACATTTACTCTTTGGGAATACATAGTCCGCATATACTCTTTTGAAGAAATGAACTTCACTCTTTACTCAACTCAAAATTCAAGTCTTAAAACAAGTTTAAAGCATTTGCAAAAGACTTTTGAAAGGAATCTAAGAACTCTGTAGACTTAGCTCTTAAATTTCCTTGAATTTGAAATTTATGGATGCAAGGTTGTGATTTGTGATAGGAAAGATCTTGTGATGTTTACGAAGGTTTTAAATAGTTAAACATGAGAAACGATTAAGAAACCACTGTCTGAAATCAAGTCCGTGACGTGGAGATGCATTTAAATATTTGGTCGCGAAATAAATTTTGAGGTTGAGGGGTCCACGATGCGGAGAAGATTTTTCCAATCCTGAGGAACAAGTCCGCGTCGCGGACCTGGTACCCAAATTTGCTCGACTTGTTCCTTCGTCATTTTGTAACTCCAATTCGCCTAAATTCTATTCCTTTTTCTCAAATTCTCTTTAGATTCAGATACCCAGTATATGTATACAAGAACCTAACTCAAAACAACTCTATAAATCGACGTAATAATCTCAAGAACTCCTCAATCTCAGCCTAATTCAAGAACGAAAGCAAATTCAAGAACACATATCAAGAACATCAAAATTTCAACCTTTTTAGGAAGAATTCACACTGAAATAAACATGTTTGGCACATGAGTGAACAAACCAAACACTATGTGAAGTCACATACCTCGTAGGATTGAATCCTTGGTGAAATATACAACCAAAACTTCAAGAACTTGGCAATTCCTTGCTTCTTCCCCTCTTTTCTCTTCTTCTTTCAAAACCCTAATTTATTTTCAATAGCATAAACTGAATCCAATCAGTTTAGACCCCAATTTAATTATCGAAAATGAAATTAATTAATTGGGTAGTGAAAAGACCATAATACCCTTCTAAAATCCAGTTTTTACTTTCCTTATCTAGACAGCCCAACTTCAAATAGGCATATCTCCCTTATACGAACTCGAAACTGAGAAAATTCGGCGGCATTGGTAAGAGAATTCAAATATATTTCATATGGTATCTTGTAGCATACCTAACTCATCTTGAGCTCGGAGTTATGGTCGTTTGAAGGTGACCCAAAACTCATACTTAACTTAACTTTGTCAAACTTTCCAATTTTGATTATTTTCCAAAAACGGTTTCTTTGTAATTCCAAGTCTTTCTAGTAGTGGGGTGTTACAATATCTCCCCCTTGGGAACATTCGTCCTCGAATGACATTACTCTTAGTAGGCTAAGGCATAATATCTAACACCTAGCTCAAACACCCAACAAACAAAATGTAAATACAACAGGCCAACTTAAAATAAAAGCCAAGAAAAGGATTAGTACCTTAATTTGGAACTTCTCCGGATTTGAAGAGATGTGGGTATTTCTTCTTCATATCCTCCTCAGCCTCCCAAGTAGCTTCCTCAAACAACTGATTTCTCCAAAGAACTTTGAATGATGCTACTTCCTTAGTTCTGAACTTGCGAACTTGGCAATCTAAAATCTGAATAGGAATCTCCCCATATGATAAGCTATACTTGATACCAATATCTTCAGTAGGTATGATAAGTGAAGGATCTCCCATGCACTTCTTCAACATGGAAACATGAAATACTGAATGCATCGTTGCTAACTCTTGTGGTAGCTCCAACTCATAAGCTACGTTACCAATCCTTTTGCTTATTCTGTAAGGACCAATATACTGGGGACTAAGTTTCCCCTTCTTACCAATCTCATAACACCTTTCATGGGTGAAACCTTCAAGTATACCCAATCATCTACTTCAAACTCTAGGTCTCTTCTCCTAACATCAGTGTAGGATTTCTGACGACTCTGGGATGTTTTCAACCTCTCTTGAATAACTTTCAATTTCTCCATAGGCTAATGAACTAAGTCTGGTCCTATCAACTCAGCTTCACCAACCTCAAACCATCCAATTGGAGATCTGCACCTTCTCCCATAAAGAGCCTCATATAGAGCCATTTGGATGCTACCATGGTAAATATTATTGTAGGCAAACTCAATTAGAGGTAGGTGATCATCCCAAGTACCTTTGAAATCAATCACACAATCTACCTTGATACCTCAAAACACCATCTCCCCCTTGTTCAAAAGCCATCAGTTTTTTCTTATGAACATTTCCCTTTAATTCAAGCAATATAGGATCTTGGTCTTTATTTTATTTCACGTCTGACACTAATGATGATTCAGCCCCATTCATCACCACTACTCCTCCTTCTGTGGAATCCATTAAACGGACTCCTAATCATGCCAGTCTATGCACATCTTTTGCTAACTCTCTTTTTTCTTCCTCAACATGGGAGGTACTAACCATAGATAACCTACTCAAGGCATCAGCAACAACATTAGCCTTACCTGGGTGATATAGAATACTCATGTCATAATCTTTGAGTAACTGTAACCACCTCCTATGTCTGAGATTAAGCTATTTCCGACTAAACACACACTGAAGACTCTTGTCATCGGTCAACACATCCACATGAACACCATAAAGTTAATGACGCCATATTTTCATAGCAAATACTACGAAAGCCAACTTTATATCATGGGTTGGGTAATTCTTCTCGTGAACTTTCAACTGTTTAGAGTCATAAGCTATAATTTTACCATTTTGCATTAACACACAACCCAAACCAACTATGCACGCATCACAATATACAACAAATCCTTGTGTACCTTCAGGTAAGGCTAATACTGGGGCAGTAGTCAACCTCTTTTTCAATTCCTGAAAGTTTTTCTCGCAAGCTTTAGACCATTGAAACTTAATTGTCTTCTAAGTCAACTTGGTCAAAGGGGACGAAATAGATGAGAACCTTCGATGAACCTTTTATAATATCCAACCAACCCTTAGAAACTCCTAATATCAGTAGGAGATGTGGGTCTAGGCCAATTATGCATTGCCTCTATTGTCTGAGTATCAAATCTAATCCCATCACCGGAAATAATGTGGCCTAAGAATTCCACAAACTCAAACCAGAACTCACACTTAGAGAACTTAGCATACAACTCTCTATCCTTCATTGTTTGGAGAACTATTATATGATGGCTAGCATGATATTTCTTATTCCTCGAATAGATTAGAATGTCATCAATGAACACGATAACAAAGATATCGAAATAAGGCTTGAATACTCTATTCATAAGGTCCATGAACATTGCAAGTGCATTAGTTAAAGTGAACAACATGACTAGAAACTCATAATGACCATAACGGGTCCTGAAAGCTGTCTTTGGAATATCACATTCCCTTACTATTAACTAATGATAGCCAAATGTGAGATGTATCTTAGAGAAGTAAGTGGCACCCTTAAGCTGATAAAAAAATCATCATTTCTCGAAAGAGGATACTTATTCTTGATGGTAACCTTGTTCAACTAACAGTAATCTATACACATTCTCAGGGAACCATCCTTCTTCCTTACAAATAAGACCGAAGCGCCCCAAGGTGAGACACTTGGTCGAATAAAACCCTTATCAAGGAGATCTTTCAATTATTATTTTAACTCTTTCAACTCTGTTAGTGCCATTCTATATAGCAGAATCGATATAGGATGAGTATCTGGAAGAAGGTCTATATCGAAGTCTATTTCTCCCTCAGGAGGGACTTCGGGAAGATCATCTGGAAAGACTTCTGGAAACTCTTTTACTACTTGAACTGACTCAATAGGAGGGATCTCAACACTAGAGTCATTAACTCGGATTAAGTGATAGAAACACCCACTGGAAACTAACTTTCTTTCCTTAAGATACGAAATAAAATGACCCTTAGGCACTGCTGAACTACTCTTCCACTCAATAATTGCTTCATTAGGAAACTGGAACTTGACAACTCGAGTTTTACAATCAACTGAGGCATAACAGGAATGAAGCCAGTCCATACCAAGAATAACATCAAAATCTACCATGTCTAACTCAACTAAATCAACCATGGTGCTCTTATGATTGACGGAAATAGTACAATCACGATAGACTCTCTCTACTATAATAGACTCACCAATAGGTGTAGGAACACTGAAGGGCTCACTAAGCTTCTCAGGAATAACATCAAAATTCATCGCAACATAAGGAGTTACAAAGGATAAACTCACTGCTGGATCTAGAAAAGCATAAACATCAATGTTAAAGACTTGGATCATAACAGTGAAAACATCTGGCGAGTCTTCTTGCTCTTATTGACTAGTGATAGCATAAAGATGGTTTCCTCCTCCTCCTACCCCTGAAGTAGTTCCTCTAGATGCATCTCTGTTTGGTGGAGGAACTGAAGAAGACTGGTATTTCGTGCCTTCATTACCATTACCCTATCTGTTCTTGGGGCACTCTCTCATGAAATGACCATTTTGACCATACTTGAAGCAACCAGTTGAGCAATCACGACACATCCCTGAGTGGCTCCTACCACACTTAGCACATTCAGGAGGCTTACTACCCCCTTGTGCCATACTACCTTGAGAATAGGTAGGTTTAGATCTGAAATTTTGACTATTGTACTCACCTTTGTTATTTGGTGCAGGTGCACTAGCAGATGATGGATCGGGTCTCTTTTGTTTCTATTGGAAGGAAGACCGGTTCACATTACTCTTCTGCTTCCCGGACTCATTCCTTGATGTCTTAGCCCTCTTATTCTTAAACTATGCTCTATCCCTCAACCTGTCCTCCTCAACTTGTTGCACGTGGATCATTAGCCTTGCAATGTCCATATCCCCTATCAGCATAGTTGCCTTGCCTTCCTTGCTTGACAGGCGAGACAATCCAGCAATGAATAAACTCATCTTGGTCCTCATGTCAGCAACCATCTCTGGAGAATAGTGGGAAAGTAGTGTGAACTTTAAACTGTACTCATGAACGCTCAAAGAATCCTGCTTAAGAGTGAGTAACTCTCGTACCTTTGCTTCTCTCAGTTCTTGGGGAAAGAAACGCCCCAAGAAGGCCTCCTCAAACAAAGCCCAGCTCACAATTGGTTAAGCGTAAGCACGAGTTAGAAAGAAACTATATAGAGATGAACTATATCGTACAAAATGAGAATGAAATAAGTAAGATAGTTCCTAAATGTTGCAGCCTCCTAATTATAGATGTGGCACGCTTCAAACCGATAACTACGACTCTACAGACATGACTTCATAGACTCCCTAGGACTCTTAAACTCTGGGCTCTAATACCAAGTTTGTCACACCCCGAGCCTACACCCTGGGTAGGACTAGCACTCTAGAACCATTGTTGACCCCAAGCTAACCCTTTGCCTGGATTACTACTCAGCGGAAGACTTAACTCAACATAAATGCACTTTTAAAAAGTAAACTCAAATCACAAAGATATCTTAGAATGTAATAAAATAACATTCACTGACCGAAGTGGTAACTCGAGTCTCAAACATAACTGAAATGGAAAGACTCAAGAACTAACATCAACTAACTGTCTATGAAGCCTCTAATAACTACAAACGGATGTCGGGACAAGACCCACAACATCCTAATGCACTATAATGATAAAGTAATGAAAAAGGGGTCCTCCGGAAGCAAGGAAACTCACCAACTGACTCTGAGTGCTCAATTGGGTCAACGAGCCGCTGGATGCTGATCTTGGTTACCTGTATCTGCATCATAACAATGATGCAGTCCAAATGGCATCAGTACATTGAATGTACGAGCATGTGAGGGGAATTCTTAAACAAGACATAAGCTTGAAAAGGGAACCGAAGGAACATACCTGGTCTCAACTCAACTCAACTTATTTCAATATAAAGAAATAATGTAAATGTAGTATAGAGAAAAGCTTTTAAAATATGGATAACAACTCTGTGTATTTAGAAATACAACAGTTACACTATATATATGCAAAGTTACAAGATAAACTCTGGAATGTATATAGAAATACAATTTACTTCTATATATATAAGAATACAAAATACTTTTGTGGGAGTTTCTCTAACCGATAATCTTCACTTAACAGCTATCGTGATGATACATCATTTTGCCTCATGCTGCCAGGGCCGTACTATACCTTGCCAGGGGTATAAAACTTGACTATTAAGTGGATCCACTAGTCTATGCTAAAAAGCACTAAGGAATCATCCAAAAAGTTTAACCCTTTTCTACCCACGTTGGGTACATGGTTTATGGAGGTTGTGACTTGTCTGAACTCTCCCCCATATCGGTGTTCAATACTACTCCCAAAAATGCAACTAGCTCATATGTTTAAAAACATAACTCTTTCTGTGATTTGAGATAATTGCTCAAAAACTAGCTTAAAGGCTCTCTTGGAAATCAGTGTTTCCACTATTGATTAAATATGAAAACATTTACTCTTCACTGAAAACTAGCTCAAAGGCTCTTTTGCAAATCGGTGTTTCCTTTCTTGATTTAAATGTGAAAACATTTACTCTTTGGGAATACATACTCCCCATATACTCTTTCGAAGAAATAAACTACGCTCTTTACTCAACTCAAAAGTCAAGTCTTAAAACAAGTTTAAAGCATTTTCAAAAGACTTTTGAAAGGAATCTAAGAACTCTCTAGACTTTGCTCTTAACTTTCCTTGAATTTAAAATTTAATGATTCCAAGTCGTGATTTGTGATAGGAAAGATCTTGTGATGTTTACGAGTCTTTTAGATAGTTAAACATGAGACATGATCAAGAAATCACTGTCTAGAAGAAAGTCCGCGATGCGAAGATTCATTTAAATATTTGGTTGTGAAATAAATTTTGAGGCAGAGGGGTCCGCGACGTGAAAATGAATTTTCCAATCCTGAGGAATAGGTCCGCATCGCGGACCAGGTACCCAGATTTGCCCGACTTGTTCCTTCTTCATTTTCTAACCCCAATTTAACTAAATTCGATTCCTTTTTCTAAAATTCTCTTTAGATTCAAATACCCAGTATATGTACACAAGAACCTAACTCAAAACAACTATATAAATCGACGTAATAATCTCAAGAACTCCTCAATCTCAGCCCAATTCAAGAACGAAAGCAAATTCAAGAACACATATCAAGAACATCAAACTTTCAACCCTTTAAGGATGAATTTACGCTGAAATAAACATGTTTGGCGCATGGGTGAAAAAGCTCAGCGCCATGTGACCTCACATACCTTGTAGGATTGAATCCTTGGTGAAATCTACAACCAAAACTTCAAGAACTTGGCGATTCCTTGCTTCTTCTCCTCTTTTTTCCTCTTCTTTTCTCCTCTCAAAACCTTAACTTATTTTCAATAGAGTAAACTGAATCAAATCAGTTTAGACCCCAACTTAATTACCAAAAAGGAAAATAATTGATTGGGTAGTGAAAAGACCATAATACCTTCTAAAATCCGGTTTTGACTTTCCTTATCTCGACAACCCAACTTCAAATGGGCATATCTCACTCATACGAAATCAAAACTTAGCAAACTCGGCGGTGTTGGAAATATAATTCAAATATATTTCCTACGGTATCATGTAGCACACCTAACTCATCCTGAGCTAGGACTTATGGTCGTTTGAAGTTGACCCAAAACTCATACTTAGCTTAACTATGTTAAACTTTCCAATTTTGATTATTTCCAAAAACGGTTTCTTTCTTATTCCAAGTTTTTCTAGTAGTGGGGTGTTACACAGAAAGACTCGCCGAATCAATCGGTGAGTCACCGATTCACTTAGGCGAGACAGATCGGGCTCACTGAAATTACCAGCTAAAATTTTTTTCAGAATCAAGGAATGTCGGCGATGTTCAGGGCCTTTCGGTGAATCACCGACATCAATCGGTAAGCTTAAAGTAGCCCGCCGATTATTACCGTGCATTTTAGGGGTTAGTGGCAGAGAAAGGGTGATCAAGAGATCCTTTTAGCGAGTCGCCAAGTGAACTCGACAAGCTAAGGCTTCCCACCAAAACTTACAGAATGAAATCAACTACACTTTGAAATTAAAGGCGATCTGAGGGGGGCTTCAGCGAACTCGACGCAGCTCGCCAAACGGCCCAACGTGCCATTTTTCAACCCCATTTTCCAAAATCAAACCTGCAGGCCCCAAATCCAAAATCAAACCTGCAGGCCCCAAATCCAAAATCAAACACACACATTATTCAATTAGCACTAGACCCATATGACCCATATCCTCAGGGTACTCAGACTTCCCTTGATTTGGCCAAAATTGGTCATTTGACAACTTTTTCCCTTAAGAATGACGTCAAACGCTCCATCAACGAGAAAATTACGTCATTTAGCACAATTCGGGGTTACTTAGACTTCACCTAATTAGACCCATTATAAAATCACCGCAACCTAACAATAATTAATTTTTACGCACAAAACACGGCAAATCATCAATTTAAGCATTTAGGCACAAGTTCACACAAATTACAGGCAATCCTACACATAAAATAGGATTAAAGAAATTACCCAACATATATCAACACATATTTACCTATTTCATTGGAGTTCAACCACAAAATGAAAGTACGGGGTTTGGAAAACCAACCTGTATGCCGAATTTAGAATTTGAATAGCTAGGCGACAAAGATTTCCAATTTCGAGCACGATGTCACACAAAAATGTGAGCAAAAATTCAAAATAGGGGAGATTTAAAGTTTGGGTAAGAATGCACGAGAGTTAGAAATGAGAGAAGATGAAGGATTTTGAAATTTTAAACTATTTGGCCTTTAAAACATATCAGTTCGCGGCACCATACGTGAAGTAAATCGTGCTCATTGACCCACTCGGAGATGCGCCGATTGGTAATTTACCTCGACGATTTTTACACGACTCCCCTAAATTTGGAGGTCCAAACAGTGGACAAAATCGGGAGTCGCCGAACTATTCGGTGATTCACCGATTAAGCAATTGGCCCGCCGATGTAACATTCCGAAAACTTGTAGGCTAAACTAGTGTCTAACATAAAACTAGTAGGATAAGCTAGAGCCTAACATTAGAATTAGAGCCTTAAAAATACCTCCCCGTACCTTAAATTTCATGTTTTGGTGTTAGGATGTCAAAGACTAAACCCCAAGGACCAACCATGGGTCCTTGAGGAAAGGCCCAAAATTAGTCACTTGGGCAGTGACTTACGAGGGCACCTACACCCCATAGGTCCACCCAAACCTCGTAGGTGGGATTCGTGGGTCAAGCCCTAGACTATTGACCTACGGACCTACATGATGGCCAGTAGGTCTACCTACAGATCGTAGGTCACTAAGTCGTAGGTCATGCCTAAAACTGCCATTTGGCAGTTAAGGTTAGGGGTTCTTTTGTAATTTCCTTTTTAATAAATGGTCATGTGGTGTCGTTTTAAGATTATTTTAAAGACCTATATAAGTATTTCCCCACCTAAAATAACCCATCTAAGATCATAATTCATAAATCCCCAAATCAAATCAAAGCCTCTCCAAATAGTTCTCTCACTAAAACCTCCATTGAAGAGCGAGAAGAAATTGAAGTCTAGGGCTCAAGAACTCATCTTTTCTACCCAAATTCGTTAGGAATCTTCATCTAAAGTATGGTAATTTTAATTCATCGTTAGCTTTTCAACCATGAGGTCCTCAAACTCTCAATTTCAAAGTAGAACAGTCTCTAAAACCTAAGGTTTTCACTCCAAGTCATGGATTCTTCCTAAAAACATTTTCAATGATTTAATTGTCTTATATTATGATTGAATTACTGTTTTATGGTGGTTTTATGAAAAAATCCTCCCATGAATCCATGAATTCCCCATAACCCTAATTTATGACTTGTGATTTGGGTGAATTTTAGTAACTATGAAATTGTACTTATAGCAGTTTAATTGATTGAATCATGTCACCATCTATATCTAATGTAGTAATTCTAGATTGATGGGTTGAATGTGATCTATAGCCCTTGAAGGGCAAAACATGGGAATTAGCTATGTGTATTGGACTTGTGTGTATACAATTAGATTGGTTTGAGATTAAAGTGAACACATTATAATCTAATTGTTGTATTGATTGGATGATTATCCTTACTTTCACATTTAGGTATGAATATCCTACAATGTGAAAGTTTGGTCACATGTAGTGATTCTAAGGTTTGAAGACTAGTCTCCCCTAATGAATCTAGGATCTTTAGCATGAGTTAGTTGGATTCAGTGTCAAGACACATTTCCATAATTATCACTTTAAGTCAACACCTAATATGAAGTCAATGGGAATTAATGCTTAGGACCAAGAGGATATGCATATGAGATGGAAGCTTTTACACTAGTTGAGTTCGGCTTTCCAAATGGGTTCCTTTAACACTAGTGGAGTCCGGGTTCCCAAAGTAGTTATCTCACGAGATCGAAACTTTCTACCATAGTTGAGTCCGGATTTCTAGAAGCAATCTCCTTATCCCATAAACTATGTTCCCACATAGGTCTTTAGCTAGTGGATCCACTTAAGCTAAGAGTTTGGTTCTACCTTAGGCAAGTAGGACAACCCTCTTTTGGTGTAGGGTAGACACCGGATTCCATTATTAAGCTCTCATGGTCTATGTCGGTTAAAGTTAATCCCACTATGATAGAATGAACTAGAATTGGGGTTATGAACTATAATCACTTAATAAGCTTTCCTTTGTGTGGATAGGAGTATGGGATCTTATTCATACATTGCACAAGGATACTTTAAGGATACTTATGGTTTGTTTCCATTATGATATGAAGATCAATATATTGAATATGCTTGTACCTTATGCTTTTGCACTAATTTTCATGATGAACTCTAAACTTGATAAAGTGCATAATTATCAATTAAAAGGTCCTTTTTTAGCATGTTTAATGGTTTTCATGCATAGCTACCATACTTAGTACATGTTTGTTCTAATCCATATTTCTTCTACATTTTTCTACAAAGTGTAGGTTCCGGCGTTTGAGGCGATCTTCCTTCTAGTTCTAAGCTTTGATTGATTATTCTCCAAAGCTTGTGGTATGTCCTCATGGATCCGAGGACAAGTGATATATTATTGTTTCATTTATTTTATTGTACTATACTTTCGAATTTCCTATTATAAGGGTTGTGACCCCATTTTGAGACTTTGATTGTAATAGATGGCTAAATGAGACTATGTCTAGACTTCCGCTTCCCTTTTATGTAAACTTCTAAAGACTTGAAAATGTGTTTTTACTCTTTATTATTCTTTACTTATGTGATGATATGCTAAGTGTCTTACATAGTGCCTTTAGGGGTGTTATGTGCCATGTTACGTCTGAGGAGTACCCTTGGGCCGTGACAAACTTGGTAATCAGAGCAAATGGTTTAGAATGATTCTAGGATGATGTCTCATAAGCCACGCCTATTAGAGTCTTGTTCATGAGTGTGAAACATGCCACATTTATGAGTAAGAGGCTATAAAATGTTTTGGAAACTACACTTCTTTCATTACTCTTGAGTCGTTCCATAGAGTGTAACTCTATAAAAGTTCCTCTCCTAATCCTTCTCTTGTGTAATCAGAAAATGAATACACGAAGGGAAAATGCTAGAAGGTTGGAATAACAGAATGTGAACCAAAGAGTTCCTCAAGGTAATGAAGCTCCTCAAGATGAGCATGCTCCAGTTGATCCTCCGGCTATGACAAATGTGGAAAATAGGTTGCCTTTTCTAACATTGGCTAAAGCCATGACGGCCCAAGTCAATAGGGATGTTAGAGCTCATGGAAACCCTAATATTAACTCTGAGGCTTCAAGGTTGAGAGATTTCACAAGAATGAATTCCCCTATGTTCTTTGGTTCCAAAGTGGGAGAAGATCCTCAAGAATTTGTGGAAGAGGTTTACAAGTTAATTGATGTTATGGGGGTGACTTCGGTAGAGAAAGCGGAGCTAACCGCCTATCAATTAAAGGGTGTGCCCAAGAACAGTATACTCAATAGAAGAAGAATAGGCTGGTAGGAGCGGGTCCCATAGATTTGGAGGTGTTTAAGAAAGCATTCATTGATAGGTTCTTTCCCCGTGAGAAGAGGGAAGCCAAGGTGGAATAATTTATCAACCTTTGTGAAGGAGGTATGAGTGTTGAAGAATATTCTCTAAATTTTACTGAATTTTCCAAGTATGCTCCGGCTATGGTGGCGGATCCTAGGGATGAGATGAATAGGTTTGTGACGGAACGTCTAGATTGGTAAGAAAAGAATGTCGTTTGGCTATGTTTCATGATAACATGGATATATCTTGTCTTATGGTGTATGCTCAACAAATGGAGGAAGAGAAACTCCAAGACAAGAATAGAGAAGTGAAGAGACCTAGAACCGGTGAAAGGAATTTCTCCAATGCTAAGACCGATGGGCAATGTCGGCAAAGGTTTAAGAAAAGGTTCTCCAATCAAGGCTTCTCTAATGCTTCCCCAAGGGTCAATTATGATAGGGTGCATAACCCTAAATCTCAAGGAGGCAATAGTGGTGGTTCCTATGTTGCTAGGCCTAATTGTGTAAAATGTGGTAGAAAGCATGAATGTAAATGATTAGTTGGCTCGGATGGGTGCTATGGGTGTGGTAAGTGTGGCCACAAGATGAGATATTGTCCTATGCTCAAGGTTAAGGGGAAAGAATATAAGCAAGCTCCTCCAAGCAGTTCCAACTCCAATGCTCAAAAGCAAAACCACTTTTATCCCCTTCAATCCCGAGGTGACCAAGAGAGCTCCCGAGATGTGGTGACCGGTATGTTACAAGTCTTTTCCATAGATGTATATGAATTGTTAGATCCCAATGCCACTTTGTCCTTTGTTACACCTTTTGTAGCTATGAAGTTTGAAATACTCCCCGAAGTGTTAGTAGAGCCTTTTTCAGTTTTTACCCCGGTTGGTGACTCGGTAGTGGCAAAAAGAGTCTATAGAAGTTGTCCTATTTCTTTGTCTCATAAAGTCACTTTGGTGGATTTAGTAGAGTTAGACATGTTGGACTTTGATGTGATTTGGGGGATGGATTGGTTGCATGCATGTTATGCCTCTATAGATTGTAGGACTCGAGTTGTCAAAGTCCAATTTCTAAATGAGCCTATTTTACAGTGGAAAGAGGGGAACTCCATCCCTAGAGGTCAATTTGTTTTTTTGTCTCAAAGCTAGGAAAATGATCTCCAAAGGGTGAATTTACCATCTTGTTAGGGTGATGGATGTTGAGTCTGCAACCCCTTCCCTAGAGTCGGTCCCCGTGGTGAATAAATTTTTGGAAGTCTTTCCCGATGACTTGCCCGACATTCCTCCCGACCGGGAAATAGATTTTGGCATCGATCTTTTGCTGGATACGCAACCTATCTCCATTCCTCCTTATAGAATGGCTCCGGCTGAGTTGAAAGAGTTGAAGGAACAATTAAGGGATTTGCTAGACAAGGGTTTTATTCGTTCGAGTATCTTTCGTTGGGCTGCTCCGGTGTTTTTTGTTAGGAAGAATAATGGGTCTCTAAGAATGTGCATTGATTACCGCCAATTGAACAAAGTGAATATAAAGAATAAATATCCCCTTCTGAGAACCGATGACTTGTTTGATCAACTCCAAGGGACTAGCTATTTCTCCAAAATTGATCTTCATTCGGGTTATCACCAACTAAGGGTGAGAGGAGTTGATATTCCCAAGATGACCTTTAGGAACCGGTATGGTCAATATGAATTTGTGGTGATGTCATTTGGGTTGACAAATTCCCCGGCGGCATTTATGGACCTAATGAATAGAGTGTTCCAGCAATATCTTTATATGTTTGTGATAGTGTTTATTGATGATATCTTGATCTATTCAAGGAGTGAGCATGAGCATGTTGACCATTTGAGAATCATATTGCAAGTTCTTAAGGACCAACAACTTTTTACAAAATTTAGCAAGTGTGAATTTGGTTGAAGTCCGTAGCTTTCCTCGGTCATATTGTGTCAAGCAAGGGTATTGAGGTAGATCTTAAGAAGACGGATCTGGTCAAGAGTTGTCCTAGAGATCTAACTCCTACTGACATTAGAAGCTTCTTGTGTTTGGCCGGTTACTATAGGAGGTTTGTTGAGGGTTTTTCCTCCATTGTTTCTCTATTGACGGCTTCGACTCAAAAGAAGGCTAAATTTGAGTGGTTGGATATTTGTGAGAAAAGCTTCCAAGAGTTGAAAGATAGACTTACTTCTGCTCCGGTGTTGACCCTACCGAAGGGTACCAATGGGTTTGTGGTATATTGTGACGCCTCTAGAGTGGGGTTGGGATGTGTGCTCATGCAACATGGTAAGGTGATTGCATATGCTTCAAGGCAACTTAAGGTTCGGGAGAAAAATAATCCAACCCATGATCTTGAATTAGCGGTGGTAGTATTTGCTTTGAAAATATGGAGGCATTACTTAAATGGAGTCCATGTAGATGTTTTCACCAATTACAAAAGTCTTCAATATGTGTTTACCCAAATAGACTTGAATCTCAGACAAATGAGGTGGTTGAAACATTTGATGGATTATGATACGAGTGTCCTTTACCAGCCCGCCAAAGCTAATATTGTAGCGGATGAACTCAGTAGGTTATCCATGGGTAGTGTGGCTCATATAGAAGATGAAAAGAAAGAGTTAGTCCGAGATGTTCATAGATTGGCCCGGCTAGGTGTCCAACTAAAAGATTCCACCAAGGGTGGTTTCACGGTTCATAATGTCTCTGAATCGTCCTTTGTGGTAGATGTGAAGTCTAAACAAGGTCTTGATCCTATATTAATGGAATTGAAAGAGTCGGTACTCAAGAAGTCTGTTGAGGCTTTCTCCCAAGGGGAAATGGGGTACTTAGGTACCAAGGTCGATTATGTGTTCTGGATGTTGATGGTTTGAGGGAGAAAATTTTAGAGGAGGCTCATAGTTCTCGGTATTCGATTCTTTTGGGAGCCACCAAAATGTACCGTGATTTACGGGAAGTCTATTGGTGGAATGGTATGAAAAAAGATATTGCAGGATTTGTAGCCAAATGTCCTAATTGTGAACAAGTTAAGGCTGAGCACCAAAGGTTGGGAAGTTTGTTTCAAAATATACCAATTCCCACTTGGAAATGGGAAGAGTTAAATATGGATTTTGCTGTGGGATTGCCTCGTACTCGAAGGCAACATGACTCCATTTGGGTCATTATTGATAGAATGAGAAAATCATCCCACTTTATTCCCGTTAAGGTATCTCACTCGGCGGAAGACTGTGCCAAATTGTATATATAGGAGATCGTGAAGTTACATGGAGTTCCTTTATCCATCATTTCGTATCGGGGTACTCAATTTACTTCACACTTTTGGAAGTCATTCCAAAAAGGGCTTGGTACAAAGGTGAAGCTTAGCACCGCTTTCCACCCTCAAACGGATAGTCAAGCGGAAAGCACCATTCAAACTTTTGAAGACATGTTGAGGGCGTGTGTTATAGATTTCAAAGGTAATTGGGATGACCACTTGACATTGATAGAGTTTTCCTACAATAATAGTCACCACTCAAGTATTGGTATGGATCCTTTTGAAGCCTTGGATGGTATGAGATGTAGGTCTCCGGTTGGTTGGTTTGAAGTAGGTGAGATTGCTCTTATTGGCCCCGAATCGGTTTATGAGGCTATTGAGAAAGTTTGACTCATTAGAGAGAGGTTGAGAACGGCTCAAAGTAGGCAAATGTCTTATGCCGATGTGAGAAGAAGGGAGTTAGAATTTAAAATCGGTGATTGGGTCTATTTGAAAATCTCAGCCATGAAGGGTGTGATGAGGTTTGGCAAAAAGAGGAAACTTAGTCCCCGGTTTGTAGGCCCATATCAAATTTTGAAGCATATTGGGAAAGTTTTCTTTGAATTGGACTTGCCAATGAGTTGGCCCCGGTTCACCCAATATTCCATGTTTCTATGCTTAAAAAGTGTATTGGGGACCCGGTGTCCATTATTCCTTCAGAAGGGTTAGGTGTTGATGAAAGCCTTTCCTATGAGGAGGTTCCGGTAGTGATCCTTGACCGGCAAGTCAAGAGATTGAGAAATAAGGAAGTAGCTTCCGTTAAGGTTTTATGGAGAAATCATTTAGTTGAGGGTGCTACTTGGGAGACCGAGGCCGATATGAAGTCCCAATATCAGAGCTATGGATGATAAGAAATATAAGAAGAAACATACTAGTAGAAAGTTAAGAAAAATAAGAAGAAAATTAAACAAATTATATCCAGAATACAAACAACTCAATATCACAAAAACTAATAACTAAAAATTAGATCAATTATTAGATAATATATCTAAAATAGAATATAAATATATTCAATATTTAAAGAGACAATGAATAGCGAGAATAACGAATATAGACAAACACTTACTGAAATAATTATAGCAAAAAGACAAGAATTGAGACATAGGCAAAATAGACTTAACAGTACTATATTTGCAGGAATTTGTAAAAAATCTATCCTAGGACAGAGAAAAACTATTTTATATCTACAAATACAAATAGAAAACTTAGAATATAAACTACAACACAATTTATAAATGAATAAAGAAAAATACGCAATAGATGAAAAAACATATGAAAAACTATGACGGATTAAAAATAAAGATAATATTTTCTAATCTAAGAAGAAGATATAAGAAAATAGGTGACAATCTAAGTTTAATGTTAAAAAAAGAAACGGTAAAACTAGAAGATAGTTTAACTGCTATGATAAGAATAACAAAAGAAAATGAAGAAATAGATAGAAAAACGGAAATTGAAAAAATAAAACAACAAGCAAAAAAGGAAGTACAACAATTAGAAGAAGTAAAAA
>JAJOOF010010680.1:0-35429 GCA_029582545.1 Solanum lignicaule | reverse complement strand
ATATTGTATGTTTTTAATATTGATATTGCAAGTTATTTATTTTAGAAAATCAGGTTGCAATCAAAAATTAATTATCATATTTTTTTGTTGAAAAAATAGGTTTTACTAGCGAATGGTTGTTGGAGCCTTAGTCGCTACTAAAAATCACTCATAACCTTTAGTGGCAATATTTTGGGAATTTGTGGCGACTTTGTCGCCACTAAAGGTCAAGTTCTTTTGTAGTGAACCTTAGTTGGCAATGCTTAGGTGGAGGGATTAGTCCCATGTGGCTTGCCACGTCACTAAAAATTTGGGGTGTTTAACTCTTGAGGGTATTTGTGGTCTCCTGGGATAACGGCGGGGTATTTTGATCCCAAAATGTAATGGAGGGTATAAGTGGTCTATTTCGCGTAGTTCAGGGCAATTTTGACCCTTTTCCGTATATTTTATTACTCCCTCCATCCCATTTTATGTGGCAATATTTGACTGGGCACGGAATTTAAAAAATAAATGAAGACTTTGAAATGTTTATCAAATTACCTTTTAAAAAGTAGATTCATTTTTCTCTCTCCTCATAAATGTATTGGAGTATTATTTTAAGATTAAGTGGGACCAACAAGGGTATAAGAGGAATTGTACCTTTAAATACTTACCATATAAGGAAATGTGACATTCTTTTTGGGACTGACCAAAAAGGAAATGGTGCCACATTAAATGGGACAGAGGGAGTAGGAAGATATAATTAAGTAAACTCTAGTTTATCCAGTAGGAATTAGATTAATTGTATAGTTTCACAAACTTTTTGTGTTCAGAGACGGTTTCAGAATTTGAATTTGAGCTAGAATTTGGCGGATTCTACAAAAACTCATTTAATATGGTCAATTATTTGTACTTGTTTAGTAAATTTTTCCATACAAAAGAAATGAATCGCTAGACCTAACTCAACCATAAAAACTAGTTTTTAAAGTTAAAATAATCCAAAATCATATAAAGAGATTATCTCATTTTAGATGATCCGATATGGAACTCAAACACGCTCCAAATATTGGACCGACTAATTGAAGCATGAACAATATACTCCCTCCGTTTAAAAAAAAATGACATTCTTTTCTTTTTAGTTTGTTTAAAAAAGAATGACCTCTTTCTTTTTTTGATAACATTTTACTTTCAATTTTCCACGTGGCATATTTAAGGCCACAAGATTAAAGGGCAATTTTGTACATTTGACATAACTTTAATTTAAGACCGCACGATTCAAAAGTCTTCTTTATTTTCTTAAACTCTGTGCCAAGTCAAACTAGGTCACTCTTTTTAAAACGGAGGGAGTAATATATATGATATGAGACCCCAACATATATCATATGGGGTAAACTAAGAATAATGATGGATCTCACATTGATATCATGGTAAAATTGAACCTCTGGTCGAACTCAATCTCAAAAGTTAGGTTATGAAGTGATAAATACATGTCTAAGATTATATAAACTTATAAAGAGACCATCTCATCCTTAAAAAGCCGATGTGCTAGGGAGGTAAATGAAAATCATTGCATAACAATACAATGATTATATATATATATTGTGATCAAATCCTTATCTGCATCTGTGAATAACGAAAATTTAATACACCAGACTGATATGTCGACTTTTTTTCTTTTCTTCTTTTAAGTGTAACTTAGCAACGAAGTTAGAAGTTTTCCTAAAAGATACAACTTTTAAAAGGAAAGTTACTTTTAAGACATTAGATATCCTCAAAGTAATCAAAAGCTAAAAATCTTGTCTTGAGTCTTGACCTAGCTACTTTGTTTTTTCTTGATGATGAAATAATTAATCCAATTTATTGAATATATTACTAATTTGTAAATTTGACCCTTAGATTATATTTTTTTTAATTTCAATCTATATGTTTTACGAAATAATTAATCTCTTAACTATGTAAAAAAATAGAGAATTATTAATTTCCCCTTTAAATTTAGACAAGTTGCTTAGGGTTTTGATATTCGAGGTGCTGCCTTTCATATTCTGATATATTCATGGAATATTTTAGTTGGAACCAATAATATATGTTGATGATATACAGCAAAGCTTTGTGATAAATGGAATCTGTGCTATGTCTGAAATTCCTTCATCAACATGACAGAATATATATCAAATTTTGTATATTAATTATTTCCCCACTTGTAATTGTAATGTTTGTTAATTATGTTAGAAGTTAGGTTTCCATGCATGTACATGAATATAATACCTGATTTTAATTGTATGTGCATGCACATGGAATGTATGTGCATGTGAAAACATTACTTGTATCAAAGGCGTATCCAGGGTTTCGGAATGATGGGTGCACTATTATGAAAAGGTGAATCTAATCGGTTTGACATTTAGGTTCGTATCATTGAAAACAGTTAAAATTTTAAATCTATAGGTCCAAAATTGAAATGATTAATTAATTAAAATGCCAAAAGTGCTACCAATAACCACTTAGAGAGGTGTTACTTAATTAATTTTAGAAAGAAAAATAATACAAGATAGATATAAAATTTAAATTTTTAATCTCACTGAGAAGTGAACCCAATCATCATTGCATTATATGATACTTTGATTGTGGATTCACACATCTATATTTAACAAAAAATTTAAAAATATAATACTACTATATATGATTTCAGGAGGGAAGCATGGATTCACGTGAACCCGATGACCCCCTCCTGCATACGCCTCTGCTTGTATATATTTATGACCAACTAGATCTAATGTATGTGTTTCAAATTATATGTGCATGTGATCGGGACGTATGTGAAGGGTATGTAAGTGAAACATTCCAAGGGAACCAACACCCAAAAACATATATCGTGTCCGTATGTCAGATATTTATTTATCATCTCTTTTAAGAAAGTGTTCACTATTAGTGTTTTTAGATACGTGTATCTTATATATCTACTATAAAGATACATAATGTCGTAATATATGTTTTATTTTTTAGCTATAAAAAATAAAAAGGGGACTAAAGCCACTAAATCAGGTAATTTTCTCAATAAATAAGGCAAATGATCTTCTATACTTTGATTTGTATTAAGTGTAAAAACACATTTATATCATAAGTAAATATACAATAAATTTTATCGATAAAAAAATAGTCGATTAATTCTGATACCATATTTGTCACATACTTTTAAGTCTGTATACACAATTGCATATACTATTTGAAATCAAACGTGACCAATTCATCTAACTGGTAAAAGCTAGTACTAATTAATTAAGTTGCAACTAGGGTGTAGAATTTGTGAATAGTAACTATATATTATAAAGTAAAGGGAGATACATTTTCGAAAAGATCAATATTCTAGTGGAGGATCTTTTATTGGCCATGATATGTTCCAAAAGATAAGGAGATAGATAGATTCATAAGGTCTATCGATACATTTGACATATGCTTTACTAGATACCATTTCAATGAAATTAATTTCTATATAGACAGACAATAGTCTGTATGGTGGACAAAATTCGGTTGACGAGTTTGACAATATAGTTTGGATATGTAAAAAGGAGATGCATATATGTTTCAATGAAGAAGTGTGAGAGGTTTACTATGGTGGTTGTATGAGTAGAGATAGATGTAGGCTGAACAAATATCGAAGAGAGGTGATTAGATAGGATATGAAACACATGCAGCTTACTGAAGACATGACCCTAGATAGAAATATATATAAAAGACGAGGATTAGAATAGAAAGTAGATAAGCGAGCATTGTCTAGTATACTATATTTACTATCTTATTCTTCGATTTAGTTAGTATACTACCTATTGTTTTCTTTGCTTCAGTTATCATATTATTTGTTATTAAAACTGTTCTCTTCTTCCTTGTTTTCGACATTGACTTCACCCCTTTTGTTTTGCCTAACCTGATTTTTGTTGTGCTTTAGTATTAAAGTCGAGAGTCTATAAAAAACAGTCTAGCTACCTTCACAAGGTAGAGTTAAAGATACATACGCACCATCCTCTTCAAATTTCACTTGTAAAATTACACTGAATATATTGTTATTGTTGTTATAACATAGTGCACACGAGTGGTTGCATAGGTTTTTAAAAATATATATATACAACAATGTTCACAAATTCTTCACTTAAGCATTATATTTTTTTTATTAGAATGAGTGAAATTATTTTCTTTTTCTAATTAAGGAAATGGCCGGCAAAAAGGCAAATGGAGAGGGAAAAAAAAAAGATATATAGAGATAATGTTGTCAAGTGGTCAATGATACTTGAAGGTAAAATGATTCCTTTATGACGTACAAAGACAATTCTTTAGAACATAATCTTGGATAAGATATAACTACTTTTTTATTCTAATATAATTTCTATGTATAAAGTAGATTTTTGTGTGTAAAGAAATGGTCATGAACCAAATACTAAAAGTCACATGCTTGAAGATTCTAATTAAACTATTTTACAAAGTGAAATGTGATGCTTATTGAATTTTGATTTATTGTCATTAATTAGTGGTATGTTTGGTTATCCGATATTAGCATTGGAGTCCGACTATATTGACTTTGCACTGCTTAGGACCCATTGGGAAGGAAACACTCTCTACCAAGATTTTTTCATATCAGAGCTCGTACCTGAGACCTCTGATTAAGTAAGGAGCAACTATATCCGCTGCATCATATCCTTTTATAGTAGTAAATATCAAATATTGTTCCAAGAGAATTTATAAATTCAGGCAATTATTACGAGGGTGGTCGATGATGAGGGGAATGGGAGTGGTGTGGGAGGGGGAGGGGGGATGAGATAGTCGGTATGAATGCGACTTATATGGAACTAGTTTTCGATCATATCAAGTAATTAGTTATTTTCTTAATTTTTAAGAAACTTGTCTTTGAGAGAAAATGTTCTCCAAAATATTTTGATCAACCAAAATATGAAAAAATTGAAAACGTTTTCCTCCATATACCATGCACACCTTTTAAGTCTTTCAATTTTCAAATCTTTTCATAGTTAAAGTCATATACTTATATATAGCTTTCAATGGCCTAACTAACCAAGAAATTAAAGCACTATTTTGACTCATGATTGCAATTTCATAAAAGTATTTTGGATAATGTACTTCCACCAACCCAAAAAAAAAGTTAAAGAAACAATACCTAAGTGCAATCCTTCTCCTCTTCAACATTATGTTTATAATGTGACTTTAGACATTTGACTTTTATGGCCAATTTATCCATGATTAATAACTACATGGACTAGAATTCATGGATAATTAAAAAGTTAGACCATGATGATCTATTGTCAACTTAAAGAACCACATACTTTTACTACTTTGCCCTTTTTCGAAACGTTACGACTCATGCATAGAAAAATTTAAAACAAAGTTGGTGTGTGCGATCCATATCGATGGAATAAACTTTATTTAATCTTGAAAACATAATCTGCTACGAAAAAAATAAAGATAACATGATAGTGTGAATATTATACCGTATATATTTGGCGTTTATTCTGATTGAATTTCAGATATTAAACTCGAAATCCAAATTTTAGATGAAAAATCTATTCTTTAAATGTTTGAAATTTGAACTAAGGTTTCCTTCTTGTCCTTTCTTTACATAGTTATAAGGGAAAATTACGCGTATAAGCAAACATATACTAGTTATTTAATTAATATAGCTATAGTTTGCCTTAATTACAATTCGCGACCTAGTTTAAGCTATAATTATGCGGCTTACCTTTTTAGTTTTGTATAATTTGCACGTTTGTATAATTCGGAATTTGTATAACTTTTGTATAATCCAGAATTTGTATAATATAATTTGTATAATTGTTTACACTTCTGATGTTTGTAACAATTTGTTATTTTGAGTTTATACAAAAATAACTGAATTATACAAATGTACCCGCGAATTATACTAACAAGGCAGTTTAAACTGTAGCTACAACCCGTAAATATGCAAACTATAGCTATGGAGCATAATTAAGTTTATTATAGTGATTATTTGCGAAAGTTCCCCTAGTTATAAATACTTTCCAATACTGGCTATGACTTAAATACTTAAAATTGGAGTTGAAATTGGCTACTTGATTAAATCTTTATGATGAAAATGCATTATAGCCCATCAAAGTTTCGAAGTTTGAGCTTCTGGTAGGAAGCCCATCTTTATATACTGGGCTCATCTTAAGGCCCAACAAATCAATTTTACACAAAATTGCACGTGTGCTAAAGTGCTATTGTTTGATATTTAGCAATTTAACTTTTATTTAGTCGATATAATCTCTTAAGAAATTAAAGTCATGTCCAAACATAATTTGTCAGATACTACGATATAAAAATATAAAATTTATGTCTCGCGAAAAAATTATTCGTTATATAAGGTAAAAAATAAATTTCAACACAAAATAGGGACAAATGCGCAAATGATAAATTTTTGAAGTACCTTCTAAAATGTAATGCGAAATTTTCACTATCAAAAAGTGATGAAATAATTTGGATTTTGCCATCCTAATAAGAATCATGTACTCGATGCGGATTCTGATATTGAATTACTATTTAATTAATTTAAATTCATATTGAGTAGAACCTGAATTAATAAGAATTCTATTTACCTAAATTTGTGTCCACTTATTAAAGTTTGAATTAGAGATCTTTGATACACGGTGAAGGATACTATTATTCCGTTATTATAACATATTAAAAAATTATAAGTTTAGTCGTTTTAAAACCAACTTCATGAATAATAGAATATTTGTGAATATTCGAAAAGGGAGTTGCTAATAATGTTGTACCCTAAATTATTGAGAAATTTATGGAGAAACTTCTTTTTTGTTTCTTTTAGGAGGACAGTTAGTTTTCTTAACTGGTTCTTGTTATTATGGAGATAAGTTGATAAAGACATTTTGGATAGTTCTTGGTTATTTCTATTATTATTAATATTAATATATATCTTTTAAAAATAAAAAATTAAAAAGATGGAGGTGGCTAATATTTTATTTAGATATTTTTTTCTTTTGATACAGGGGAGGACTTGTAGGAAGTCTCCTTAAGTTATTTGATACTAATAACAAACAAAAATGTTTGATTGAACACTCTTTTCTTCTCATTAAAATCTATTCTTTTATCAATAAGTATTCTTCGTTTTAATTTGTTTGTCTTACTTTTATTATTAGTCTGTATAAAAAAAAATGTCACTAGACAAATCTTTAATTCTGATCCAATACATGTTTAAGACCACATGATTAAAGAACATTTTTATAACGTTTGATATATCTTTAATTCGAAAACTACAAAATTCAAAAGTTCTTTACTTCTATAAACTTTGTGCCAAGTTAAATTGGGCAAATAAATTTAAACAAAGAGAGTATAATTTTAGTTTATCTCTATAGCTTTCTTTTTTTTTAGAACATCAGAGTGCACAGAGTGTTTTTCACAAAACATCAAGATACTGGCTACCTCCCACCTCCCACCATCACAGACATTGACTAACTTTGCTTAACTAATTTAATAACCATGTTTGAATACCGTAAAAAAGGTGTATGAGCTATGATAGTAAATAAAACATTTGCTTCTCAAACTCTTCAAATATATCGATGAGTGTGTATTAGATACTCCAAATACATTTTTAAAAAGTCCGAGCATCATAGGATAAAACCATTGGCTATCTTTATCTAAGCAAGTAAAAGGGGTGAAAATATTGGTTACCTTGTTTCCATCCTCCAATTTTTTGGTACTTTTCTTGATTACTTTTCATTTCTTAATATATTAGGGTTACTTGGATAACGCGATTTCTTCTTAAGTCTTTGCTCTCCCGTTGGCCACCCAATGTTTGGTACTTGTTAGAGGAACTGTCGTGGTGAAGCCAAGATTTTCATTAAGAGGATTTAAAATATGAAAAAAAAAAAAACACGCGAAGAAGCTATAGAGGATTCAACATCATAACCATGTACAAACATTATAGTTGTCACAGCTTGAGAAACTCAGAATCTCCGATTGCTAAATGATGGAAGAAGTATTCTCAGAGGATGAAATCGTGAATGACAAGGTTGAGTTCTTCAGATTAAAGATCTTAAGGTACTATATCTTCTTGTCCTCCACGTTAAATTTTATTAGTTGAGTGTTGTCTGGCTTATCGTTCAATACTATTAGCCGTTTCTTGTCCTTTGAGTTTGGTTACTATACGTTGTTTCTTGTACTTCAATTATCGTTTCAAGTGACTCTACTATGGTGTAAATTACTTCACATATACTCAACCATGAATGATGTTGAATTTATTACTTTGTAACACTTGTTATGTAATAATAGTACATTAGTATATATGACTATACAACTTATTATCATCATAAAGGTGTTGCTGAATCACTCAATGGTTTTATTATTCTTGCTCTCCCTAACAGGTAAATGCGATGTCACCAGTCAAAGTTATGAGGGAGTCAGTCCACCGTAATACAAGCATTATTGCCTGATTGCATGACTCGAACCTATGACATATAAGACAATATTCTACTGTTGCTCCAATGCTCCCCTTCTTAGGCTGTTTGTTTGAAATGCCAAATATAGAGGTGTAAAGATCAATGTGATAATGTGTAGCAATGAGTACTTGTGCTTTGTAATTATATCTACAAATATTGGAAATTGTTATTGTAGTTGATGATTAGTGTGTTAAGAAAGTTCTTATTTCAATATTGTTTTGTTTTGGTAGAGAGTAATAGACTTTTGTGGTCCGGCCCTTAGCGTATGAAGTTTGCCAAAACTAGCTAAACTTTAAATAGTTTCTAATAATTGGTTATATTTTAAATAACATCTCCCACAAGTGACTATTGATGATGGTCACTTTATCTGGCCCAGTCCGGCCCATAGTTAAAACCTACTAAGGCCATATTTACATTAGCATATTTATAGGTATTATAGCATGAATTTCATCTATTTGTAAGAAAAATAAGGATCCATATATCGTCTGATCGTCAAGTCATACTTTACTTGATTGCATTTTATTGGAATTGAGATAATATCCCAGAGAAATTTGACTTTACTTTTTTGTTTCCGAAGTAACTCTCATCAACTAGCACTAGTTTGAGGTGAACTAGCACTAGTTTGATGTCAACCTTTAGGAGTAATTCATCAAATTGATTAAATCTAAAATAATAACATGTTCTTTATTTAATACGATCCCACTATACATATCGATATACCTATAGATTCACCGACTATATTTCAGCCATTCAGAGATCCTGATCTATTTGAAAATTGCTAGAATTGATATATCCATATATCATGTTTCTGCGGGCATAAGATTTTTTTAATTCCCTTATGTTCGGCCGAAATTACATGTTATACTATACATTTCGCTGGTCATTTTTTGATAATGTCTTTGACATTTGCAATAATATTATCACGAAGATTAATCTTTGACATTTGAAACTTTATACATATACTATTTTTTATCTATACGAACTGAAAAATAATTATTTGTGAATTTCACATGATATATTTGTAGCACCTGAATTGGACATTATACACGAGGTATTTGATGATCGTGGTGTTCAGGCTAACTTTTGCTCACCTCAACTTATTCCACAAAATATCTGTCACCTATTATTAGTAATATGTATCAGGTAACTCTGTCTACCAATGTACTATGACCTCTAACCTTTTGTACCACGCACGCTCCTCTAACATCTATATGATGTTTGCATTTCAAAAATATCAAAATTAAAAGTGAAGAGCAGAACATACAATAAATTAAAGGGAAAAGAGTTTGAGAAATATTCCAACTTTGGTCGAAATTGTTGTTACGATACCAAATTTTATGGAGGACCTTTTATCTCATGCCCTATTTTAAAGGTATATATATGTCCACGTGGACACGTTACTATTTATAATGATGAAATATTTATGATGTCCACTTGGGCACATATATACCTTTAAAATACACTATTAAATAGTGCAGGGGGTAAAAGGTCCTTTCCAAAGTTCAGTATTGTTACAACAATTTCGGTCAAAGTTCAAATATATTTCACATCTTTTTCCCTAAATTAAATGAAGTCAAATGAGAGCATGTGTTGACACGTGGCATGTACTACGAAGTGAATTATGGTCTCAATGATAATAATTTATTTGGGTCGGATCAGAAAAAACGCCACATAGCAAACTAGTCACAATTCCTAACATAATTAGTAAAAACATCTACACTTTAAAATAATTATTAAAAATGTCAAAGTGTCAATATTTAAAAAAATGATTTGTATCCTAATATAACTATTTTCCTTTCCTTTTATTTCTCAAAATAATCCCACATTGGATCAATTTCTACACCACTAACCAGTAAAAAAGAAAAAAAAATACTTTTATTATCCATTACCCTTCTTTCTAGGTTTTAACTCAAGTCAATATATTCTCTCTCTCTCTCTTCACGTTTTTCCATTTTTTCTCTCATTCATTGTTCAAGAAAAATTAACTCTTCCATTTTCTCCCAATTTATTCAAGAAATCTATCAATTAATTCAAGAAATCTCTCAATTGATAAAGGTAATTTCGAAGTCACCAAATATTTTGTGAGTTTTCTTCTGATTTTGTTTTCATATTCACCAAATATTTTTGTATTTCGAATTTTATGTATTTCTGATTTTCTATCCTCTTTTCGATTTAGTAGATTGTAGTAATCTACATTAGTATTTTTATTTTTATTTTTTTTACTTTTTTTTTTTACCCTCCCCTAGGAGCTCCCACCCCTTTTGCTCCCTTGGTGACTCGAACTCGCAACCTTCAGGTTGAAAGTGAGGGGTGCTTACCATCCGAGCAACTCCCTCTCATCATAGCATTCATACATCATATATTGTTTGATTTTTTATACATTCATATTTAATAATTCCAATTTTTTCTTTTAGGGTTACTAATGCACAAGTGAATACGAATTCAAATTTGGATTCGGTGAAAAAAAAATCGATAAAAAAAATAACATAGCAGAAGAAGAAGAAGAAGAAAGAGAGAGTCAAGGTTGCAAAATTGTATTCACAACAGAATTGTATTTATATTATTTTTTGTTTGTTAATTATTATTTTTTACTCAGTATTTGTAAGAAATACATTTTTTTGTCATGAAATACAATATTTTTTGAAATACAAATTTTGATTGTTATTAAGATTGTAAATTTATATGTTTTGATGATTGGAATACAAATTTGTTAGAATTTTAAAAAAGAATATACGTTTTTGAAAAATATACAAAACCAGTGTTGTATCCTTTCTGAATGAACACAGATTACATAAGTATATATGGATACAAATATTTTATTTATATTTTTATTTGTGGATACAAATATTATTCTAAATAACTACAAATCCATTTGGTATACCTATTAGAATGAATACAAACTAATAAAGAAATACAAATGTCATTATACAAACTCTAACATGAAAACCATAATGAATACAAATACACATATCATCATATTGGAATGAATACAATCAATTACTTTTGAAATTGTAACTGATGAGAATTTTAAGTGATATGTTCCTTTTTAAATAATATTTTCTCCCATGATTTTCTTTTTTCTGTTATTAAATAATTGTATTCTTTCAACTCAAACAAATAAAAAAAATACATAAATCAGAAGAATAACAAACTAAAATACTGACATTTTTAATAAATATTGAAAATATTGATAAGAGGTTCCATTAAATGCTAAAATATTGACATTTTGAAAATTTTCCGTTAAGGAAATGGGCTCCAGATCACTCTTAAGGCCCACATCCAACCTACATCTCTACTTTTGTTTTGGGGAATGTTTTGTGAGAGTTGGCAAGCACATCCTTTTCAATGTTATTTCTTCATTATCATTTTAAAGATCATCGAAATCTAGATCGTGATGAGATGAATGAGATTCTTTCATTTTTTTATTATGAGTCTCGGGTTAATTAGGACGTTGAGAAAGGAGAATTTTTTTGTTTTAAAAGTGCTTTCCTCTTAAGATGATCTTACAAGTTTGAAATTATAGAGCACAAATTTAAACTAATCGACCAGTAAATTTTGAATATCTAATGATTAAACGGTAAAAGACACAAAAGAGAGTTGGAAAGCAACATTGAATGGTGATCACAACCTTTCAAATAGTACTCCTTCCCTCTCACTTTTTAAGATCATCAAGGAATGTGGTAGGATAAGTCAGATTTTTTAACTTTTTATCAAGAGTCTCGGGTTAGAACCCTTAAAGTAAATAAATTTATAGTATGAGTATTTCTCTCTTAAATGGACCCTGTGTAATACGAATTTTGATTAATCGATGAGTGAATTTCGGATGAGTACAAACAACATTCAATAGTATCACAATTCACATGCATCTTTATATGAAAATTTGAACAGTAAAATAAATTTGAATTATCGAGAAATATGAAAACTTAATTATATCATATATATATAGGGATAAATCAAAATGAAAAGATTGTTTAGATAAATTGGGACATATAGAGTTCATTATTTAAAGTTAATTTGTTCAATTATAGTGATATCTTTTTTTTAATCTCCCTTTCTTCGGTCCAAATTAAGGAAATTAGGAAGGTAACCAAAATTGAATACAATGCACATAACAAAAACTAGTCAAATAAGCTATATAGAAAATTAATTAGAAATGATTGGTCATTAATAAGGGTGTGCAACTAATATATAATAACATATTTAGTGTATAATCTAATAAGTGGAGCTGGAAGGGTGGTATATGCAAATCTTAGCCCTATCGATCTTTGTGGAGGTAAAGATACTAATTTTAATAAATACTCGCTTCAAGAAAGTTATTTTGACCGAATAATTTAGAAAGAAATACGAGAATAGAAATCCATGATAAAACATTGAAGAAAGAAAAGTATTGACAATAAAATTAGTCGAAAAATAAAAGTTAAAAAAATAACAGTAGTAATAACATAGAAGAATAAGAAAATGCTAGCAGGGAGCGCCACCCCCGAATAGACCTTATAGTGCGCAGTTTGAATTTAATGGAAGCTTTAATATGGACTTCAAATATTGGATGAAAAAAAGGGAAGCTAGGATAATAATAATAATAATAATAATAATACATGTAATAAAACAAAAAAAAGTTTGTTCTTGAAAAGAATCATGCATGTGCTCTACCACTAGTAAGGGAGAAAGCGACTGTCTACCCTAATCTTCGATATCTATGCTCTCTCATTTAGGATGGTATTTTCACTGAGCTGAAGATGTGTAATGTCCTATCTAATCATCTTTCACAGCTATCTTCTTACACCTATTCACAAGGTCATTTGCGTTTCTCTTTTTCACATGTCTGAATCATCTCACCCTTGATTCTCACAACTTGTCCACCATAGAGTCGAGTCTCACCTTATCCCTCATGGCTCATATCTTTGTTCCTTATCTTAATATCTCGCCAAGTATGCCCACACATATACCTAAACATTCTTATATTTGCTACTTTCATCCTCTAAACATGCAGGGAATGATATGTGCAATCAATATATATGATTCTTAAAGATCACACACACACATATAGAGAGAGAGCTTTTATTAATGGTTATGGTGTTCGGACAGCTTTCACACACCTCGATTATTTTCACGGATACCGGCCACCTCCTACTACCAACATGTACTAGCACTGTGTCCATCAAGGCTAGCTAGGACAAATGAAAAGAATCACTTAATATTGTTTTTGTCTTCGTTGAAATATATATATATATATATATATATATATATTAGTTGTTGATGTTCCAATGATGTTATCCCCATAAGTTTGACCAAATCAATGTGAAGAAGAAAACAATGGAAAAAGTGAAAGGTAAAATAAAAGTAGGACTTAATAAAGACAACACAAAAAAAGAGTTAATGAAAATCCTAGTTATAAGGTTTTGCTTGTTGAACAATATTTGTATTCTTTGTGATCATCATGAAGTCTGTACTCATAAAGACAATCTTCTTCCCCACTGAATTCCATCTTTTTTGCTAAGATTCACAATTAAAGCTGTTGCCACTCACACTACACATCATGCATTATTATTATTATTATTATAGACATCAAAAAATAATTCCTTTTTAGTACTTTTTAGGAAAGAAACAAAATAAATACCAAGAGATCTTGTATTAGTACTTTTATATAATTGACAAGGCGTTAAAAAGTAAGGATTACTTAATTTAAGTTATATACGTTAATACTGTGATAATTCTTTATATGTAATTTAAACTTGAAGTTACCGTCTATAGTGCACAAAGCGTCTTGCATTCAAACAAGGTTCATGAAAGGATTGTACCCTAAAATGGTGTAATATAGACAATCTAGCCTGATGCAAATACCAATAACTGATTTTATAAATAACTTGTATTTACAATCCATATAGATCAGGTAATAATAGTAGGTAATAATACTTTTATCGTTACTCCAACGTTGTCACTAAACTTATTAAATGACAAACGTTTTTTTAATGGAGAGTAAAGAACAAAGTAAAAATGATTTAAAGTTTTTCTCTCTCACACGCATACATTTGTTTTCTTTATTGGAAAAGTCATTAATATATTGAATTTTTTTTCTCTGTCAGACTTACGGTTAAGAGGGAAAAAAATAAAAGCTTGGTGGATGATATGTTTATGTATGTATGCATGTAAATGATGATTAAATAAGTGAACATTTTGGAAATGTGATTGACATTTTAGTCCCATATTATATAATAAAATAATAAAAAATATATTGTGTGGAAGCAATTATTTGGTGTTTAGTTTTTATATCGAAGTCTAATTATTTTGAATTTACGTACGCTGTGTAGGGCTCATATGAGGAGAAAATTCTTCATCAGGAATAATTTTTCCATAAAACGCAAAATCCAAAATTGAAACCTCTTATCAAAGAAAAATCAGCCTCATCTCTGATATCGCATTTTTTAGATGGTAGAAGTGATTATATATGATATAGTTGTGTTCCTTTACATGCATTTAGATATTTTTACTTAAAGATCTCATCAACTCAAGATATATATATATATATATATATATATATATATATATATGTTTTTTTTTTGTCTTTTACTTAATAAATAAGGTGTAGTGTGTTTGTACGTATGTGTTATCGTAGTTCTCATTTCTTTCCTCTTACTCTATGCATTAATAGAAGTTCCTAAGGTTGATTCAGAGTTGTTTTTATTAGAGCGTATTTTATTTATAATTTGAAATTTTTTGATGTAAATTTGAGATTTGATTATTCTACTTCTCTCAATTAACATCCTCATTATGCAGCATCTGAAAGGGTTGTTGCCTAACGAAATGCGCGTTGAATTGACAAGATTTTAGATTGATAATTTAGGTGAATCTCACATATTGCAAGGGAAAAGAAAAAAGTGAAGAACTTTAAGATACAATACAAATTTATATGGTAAGCGTGTTTTTAGACTCGATAATTGCATAGCTCATAGGAAATATGTGGGGTCTGTATGATAACAAAATGAACAATATGTGTCATGAGATTGGACCGCGACTAAGTTCATACATTAAGTACATAATAAAGATGAATATATCAGTATCACTCCATATACAATTATTAACTTAGTAAAATACGCATATGATTGCATATTAAATGATTATTTTTATCACATGAATACATTAGTACTTAATTAATGAACTTATCGATTATTACTAAAATCATCAATTGTCTATGTATTTATGATTTTGCATGGATTATATATTCATAATCTTCTTTTACGCTTTCTATTTTATCATAATCGTAGAGTCTGGATCAAATGACAGATTGAACTATTTCACGCAATATCTATTATCTTCTTTTAAGTATCGAATTACTTTGTCCACCGAGAATTAGATAAATTGTCAGCTCCATGTAAATCAATTAACTTCTTCTACTTCATATTTGTAGAAATTCGATTCAAATCTCACATGTGAATCAACCTAGATAAATATAAATAAAAAATGGACATTATAGCTATTACTTTTCCTCATTCTTTAATTGTAGTAAAAATTACTATTAAAAGCTAGTGGTTGATTAAATCAAGCTGTCAATCAAAATGAAAGAAAAAAGATAAAAACAAAGATTTTTTCAAAAAAATATTTTGTTTCTTATAGAGTACTACTAATTTGGTCTTGGAAATTTATGGCCACTTTTTTGGATATCAAGCAATACAAAAATAATACTACAAAATTATTATTATTTTTAAAAAAAAGGTATCGACGTACTGTTATTTCTTATCACAAAACATAATTTTTTTGTTAAAAAATAAATAAATAAGAGACAACATCATTTCTACTAAGAAAGTAATCACGACATACATTCTGGTTTTTACATCTTATCTTATTGGCCCACCCACAAAAAAACAACAAGAAACTTAATTGCCTTAGTCTTCTAGCAAATGATGAACCATATTAACACATCAAAATTTTATTATTTTTCCAAGAAAACACACACTTTATTTTCTCAAAAATATAAGCTATGATCAATCATATCTAATTTTATCATTTTAAAATAGAGGGTTCTAGTGGAATGAATAAGATTTATCTGCTCTTAATCATAATTTTTTGGTTCAAATCTTGAGTATGAAAAAAAACTTATGATAGAGATTAGGGAGTATTGCTTTCCCTTTTTATAGACCTTATACGATAAATTTGAATTAGTCGAAGGCAATAAATATTGAACATCAGATAAAAACAGAAACTTTATAATTTAGATCACTTTGGAGGAAAAATATATATTCTACAACCCTAGGCATATCTTCTCCTTTTTAAATTTGAAATAGTTAAAGATGCGAATTTTCATTTTTTTCATGGTATTTATCAAAAATTGACTTGTCAGAAATGTTTTGTCGTAAATCTCATATTTCCGATGATATTCCAATGGGAATGCAAAAATTCACTCTTTTTATACTGTTACGTAATGAAAATTTTGATATATATACCATTAAAATGATGTTCATTCGAAATCAATAATGCTACTTAACTTATTTTCTTGGAACTAATTATTATATAGTATATATTATTAATAAAAGAATCTCTGTTTAAGAAATTATGGTTATTATCCTAATAAATTAGACTTGCAACACAATAATATCATGAAGTCCAATCAACTCAAACTTTATAAACCATGCTCAACACCTAAGAGGAAAAAAGAAAAATAAAGAAAAAAAATCACTTGTATATTTTATTTATTTATTTTGGCTCTGTTGTAGCATTTGCAATAATAATTAACTTTGTCTAGTAAAAGTAAATAATAATGATAATAAGATTACAGGGTCAGTCTAATTAGATGAGTAGCACTTAATTAAACTAGGAGAGATGGTGGTTAATTCTTAATTAATGCTCTTCAGCTGGCAAATAATTAAGTGGAAAGGTCAAAATTTAGACAGTTTAAATGTGTAATCTTCTATAATGATGAGAATATTTAATTTTTGATATACATGCATCTAAATAAATATAGGTCGTATTTCATTCGTTCATATCACTTTTATTTATTTTTATTTGAAAATAAGATAATTTCTTATTTATATTAATTTTACCTTTATTATTTTATTTTTTAATATTTAAATAACTTATAATTATAATTAAAAATAATATAATAATTTTTTTTTTTTTAAAACGTATCAGATCAAATATGAACAAGTAAACACAGACGAATAGAGTACTAATAAGGAGGCAGGCCTATGTCAAATTGATTAGAAATATGGACAACTAATGTAATTATTACAATGACTTTGTGTTTTTTTCACTATTTCCATCATCATTTTTGACTAATTGATTACCCTTTAAGCTTTCTTTTTTATTTAGAGAAATGATTTAGGGCAAGAAATTAAAGTCAATATTATGCTTACTATTAATTAACTACTATATTATTATGCACACTCAACTATACTATATAGTTTAGCACCCACTTTGGTTCAATATGAAGAAACAACAAACTCTTAAAAAGCATAGAGATAGATTCTTTCTTAGAGTTAAAAATCAATTAATTAGAAGGTGGTTAACTATCTAAATCATTACTAATTATATTTTAGTGTGGGGATTAGCTAGCTTTAGGGGGATAAAACTCTTGAAAAGACAAATAACCCTTATTTCTCATCTTTCTATTTTTTCAATACTTTATAATAAACTTTATTTTTATGAAATACATAAGAAGTACTACATAGTTACATCCTTAATTGTACAAAAAAGTATGAAATAATAGATATGAGGAGTGGAGGTAGCCTTAGGTTCAACCGAATTCGATAGTTTTGACCTAAAATGTATGTCTTTTACAAATATTAAATATGTATAAAGATTAAATCAGAATTCATGAGTAATTAATACTTGAGGTCGCTGTTCTAAAATTCAAAACACATAAAATTTAAATCTTGAATCTATCCTAAATTTCAAATCTCTATCTTGTCCAAGTCAAGGCAATTTGTAATCCCCAATTGTATGGCAATTTACAACATGAAAACTCAAATGAGAAAGTACCAATCTTTGTTTAAGATGTAAACATCCAAGCTTAAATGCCAAGTTACTTCTAAAATTGTCTTTATGCAACTTTGTTGAATTTGAGCAAAAAGTAAAAGCCATTCTAGACTAACTTTCTCTGAAATATATATTAATGGAATTGTATAGACTTTTGAAGCATGAAAGACATTCTACTTACCATTATACAATAGCCTTTCCTTTTCAACTCTTCTGAATCCGACTAATTCAAATTTACACCATGTAAGAGTCTATTCAGGAAAACGCTCGTTATTAAAGAATTTTTCCATAACTAAAAATAGTTTCATCCACTGCACCACACCACCACTTTCCCAACCAAAAGAAAAAGAATTTGAACACAAAAAGAAAGAACAAAACAAAAACATAAAAACCCAAGAAAATGATTGTTCTCACATGACCCAAGATTGATAAAAGATTTTTTAAAGAATAGAAGTGAGTACCATAGTGACCCCCTTCTTCTTTTTTTCCCTAATAAGTCAGCTCAATTTTTTTTTATTAGTAGCTTTCACCTATTCTTTTGTCCCCCTCTTCCCCCCACCCCAACCCCCCCTCCCACCCCACCTATCAAACACCTAAAAGGTGTTCTTCTTTTCTTTTCCTTTCCTTTGTGTTGGACATGTTTAGTGAGAGCAGAATTTGGCTCAAGTGAAAAAAAAAATTCATATCACTTCTCCATCTCTCCTTCTTAAAAAAAAACTTCACAAAAACCAAGATTTTGCATATTACAAATATTATTACAAAAGGCAGCAAAATTTATGCATTTGACTTAATACACCACTACTCCAAACTCCTAGGCATCCAAAAAACAAAAACAAAAAAAAAACTTTTTTTTTCTTTCTTTCTTCTTATTACTGTATTATATTTAGTTCAACCCCTAAACTTCATTTTTTTCATATTATCTTGAAAACCCCATGAGCCATGACTAGCAAGAAAATGTTAACTATTTTGTCATTTTTATGTCTACTTCTTATGGGAGTTTTGCATTACAAAGTTCCATTTTGTGGTGCAAATATTGGAAAATTTTATAGATTCAAAGGTGATTATTCTATAAATAAGAGAGGTTATGTTAAATCTCACAACAAAGGAAGCTTCTTCTCAAGAGGAATTAATAATATTCCAAATATGGATGAGATTTTTGGTGATGATAAGAGAAAAGTTCGTACTGGTCCAAATCCTCTACACAACAAATAAGTAAGTAATTGTAGGGAAAAAAACATGAGTTTTATTTGATCTTCAACTTTTTTTATATATTTTATATTATGTTTTATTTTTATTATATGGTCTTTGAAGGAGGGAATGTTTTCAAGAAATCTTGAATTTTTGTATATGAATATTGTTGAAAAATCTTGATATTATTGTGTATATGAGATGAGAATTGTTGCACCCTCTCATGATAATGAGATTTTGTTTTGAGCAAATTATTTATTTATTTTGTTTGTTTGATATAATAATAAATTGATGTAATGAAATTTATAATTACAATTGTTGGTAGAGTAACTAAATTATATATGGAGACTGGAGTAGTTTTCTTCTACCCCTTTTTCATGTGTTATTTAGTGTTTTCTATCTCTTTCTTTTTTTTTATTCAATGTAATCCTACGAGTCATGAGGTTCAAAAAAATAGTGCTTACAGAAATTCTAATCTTATTTGAAGAGATAAATGTATTATATTCGATAGATTCTCAGCTCATGACAAAATATTTAAGGGCCAAAGATTATTTTTTTTCAAACTAGCAATGAAATTTTTGTAAGTTTATTATATATAATTTATTCATTTTTCTAAATTTAGTACTAAAAAACAAAAATATGTAGATCCATATACTTCCAAAAGATATCTATCTCGTTGGTGAACAATTATTCTATAATGTGGGGTATAATTTTAAACAAGAATAATCAACTTACTAGTACTATTCTATAGTTTTTTTTATGTACATGATCATTATACTTGAAAAAGTACTTAAATTACTTCAATTAGTATAATAATTATCATATTAAAACATTGATAATACAAACGTGAATACGTGTGCATGGCAATATACGATCCCATCAACTATACTATTTTTTGTTTTTATTATTATTATTTTTTGTTTTGTTGGAAAGGTCATTTACAATCATCTAACCATTATTTAAACTTTAGAATAATAATCTTATAGATTTTACTTTGGGTTAATAGCATTTTATGATATTTGACATTTGACAAGATAGGCATTTGATCTTGAATTAATTGAAATGTACACTCTTAATTCAAATTACAATCTTCATTTATTAGTATGGATAATATGAATTTTCTTTTAAACTATAGTGTATATAAATTAAACTACGATCTTATCTGCACATCAATTTCAGAATCATAAACTATTTACTAACACTTGAAGTTATTCTCCTAAAATTCAGAATCATAAAGTTTAAATTTTGAACCTTCGTTTCTCTTTCGAATTTATCCCTTAAAAATATTATAAAAAATAAAAAGTAAAAGTTGTATTTATTTTTTTAATTATAAAATATAATTGGTAAGATGAAAACAGGGGCTTTTATGCAGAAACATGAATTTCTGTAACAATTTCAATTGTTATTTGACCCCACCACCCAATAAAATTGGTGGGGTTCACTTTCGGCTAAAAATCAGTGAAGCTAATAAATTTTCTGCAATTTTTTAATAATTATTTTTTGCCTTTTTGTAGAAAAAAAATCATTTTAAAGGGAAATTATATATTTGGCATTTACATAATAATAAATGAAAGAGACAGGCACTATTTTACCATTTGGCTCTAACTACTATGCTATTTATTATCCCTTTTTCGTTGTTAAAATAAATAAATTTAAAGTAGTATGGAGTATTTTTTTTATGAGTTTCATATATATTTGGATTTTTTAAAAATCCAAACTATCACTCTCTTGTATATATGAAGTCGAGTTGATTAAATATTTATTTCTAATCAATAACAAGTATGTGTAAGTCAACTCAGCATGAAGTGTGTTTTCATATCAAGGGAGTGATAGTTAAGATATAAATTTCACGAAAAATAATAATTTAAATAAGTAAATAGAATAATGAATTACGGTATGTTGTAACAGTTTAATTATATTACTATTAACTCTTATTATTATTATACATTTTGTGCTCCATTTTACGATAGCTTTAAATATTTTTTGTATATCTTAAAAGGAGTTAATCTTATCATGAGCACGGGCGGAGCTAAAGCTTCAAAATTATTTGTATTTGTATTAAGAATCTATTTAACAGTTACCATGCATAAATAATTTATCAAGAACTTAAGTATGTTATTGTATTTTTTAAAATTCAGAACTCATGAACGTAAAATTCCAAATCATACCCTAATTAACACACTATTATTTGAGCTATGGATAGGTTTAAAAATGAAATTCCCCAAAAGTTAAAATATTTTTTGTACTGCAAACATGTGAATGGTTGTAGTATTTAATTTTTTCTGCAAAGTGTAAGACAAATATGAGCATTTATTGCTCTTGTAACATATTATTAGAAATTTAAGTCCTTTCACCAAATTGAGTGGTTCAAATTTAAATAGGTACAAAGACCATACTATTTATAATTCTGTTCATAATTTAGATTGATTTCTTTTTGAAAAATAGTGTGATTTGTATTCATAATTTGTTTTTTTCATGATGACTTTATATATATTTTTTTCCTCTAGCTTTAGGAATAGCTAAGCTGTCATTTCATTTATTGCTCTTTTACACTCTTTTTCTACAAGTTAAAAAATTGAAACTAAACCATAAATTTATGAGGGAAAGTATTATAAAGTTGCTAACTTGCTATACATGAACTTCTAAAGAAGAGATATTGCATAATGCTAAATCATCAAAGTCTTAACATAATTAGGAGGTGTGAGATGCACTTGTAATGAGGTGTGAGAGGTCGATTATAACATATTCTGATAATAGTAGAAGTGGGTTGAAATAAAATTGGACGGAGGTGATTGAACATTATATGACATATTTTTAGCTTATTGGGGACATGATATAGGAAGGTATGAAGGTCAAGAATTTGCGTAGAAAGATAGTAGGTAGTCGAGTGTTATCGTATTTTTATGTGGGAAAATCAGAGGTCCTCTCACTACAACAGAATATATATGCACATTAACAAAGAGTGTTAAAGTCTTACCAACATTAGTTAATTGTCATTAGATTCAATGATGTTGTAGGCTTCAATTAGCAACATGTATAAAGAGTGCTAAAATGTAATTGTCACCGGTAATTGCCGCTAAAAAAATATATTTAATGACAATTAAACTATCATCATTAATTATTGCTAAAGATCATTTTTAGTATAGTGTTTTCTCATCTTTTGCGTAGTTACTAGTATTAGTTAGTTTCACACAGTCTTTTTATCTATTACGTTATTTTCTTTGTTTATTTTATTATTGTTATTTTTCTTTCAATCTTACTTTAATTACCTTTTTTTTCAACTTAAGAATTTATCGAAAATAACTCTCTTATCCTAATTTTACCATGTGAAAAAAAAGTAAGTTGGAAATACATGTACTATTGAAGATGATTTGTGTGGTGGTCTATCAATTGATATTGATGTGTGTACTGCAAAGATAACATATGCATGTTTGTTGCTACTAAAAAAGAAAGGAGTAAAGAAAACTAATTAGGTGGAGGAGGATGATATCATTATTAAACATTTTTTGCTGTTATATGTCAAAATACAAGATGTGGAGGTGTGTCCCAAATATAATGATTATTCAACAATATTTGAGCAACTTATAATATCATGCTGATCTCACCATGAAGTTATACTTGTCTACCCAAAAAATGTAAAAAGTTAAAAAAAAAAGAAAAAAAGAGTAAATTGCCACCCAAAATATGTGACAACACATATATATTCCAACTCAACATTCATCTTTTAAGTAAAATTCGAATAAAATATACGCAAACTTTAATCACCAAAACTAATATGTATCTATATAGGGAAATAATAATAACTAAAACCCAAACCATTTTTTAAGAGAGACTGAATTAAGGGAGATTCAAAAAGATCACATGAACAGTTTCGACTAAATCTTAATTTACGTCAGCTCAATGCCTCATATTGGAAGGTAAAGAACATTCTCCTTTAAAGATGATTCCATATTAAGAGCTCAAACTTAAACTCTTTGGCTTTGTATTTAGAGTTATTATATATATATATATATAAAACAAATCAAAGATCAATCTGCCAAAACATTTCAAGAAATTTCACAAACATATCTTGGGGACAAATACCAAAAGAATAAGAAAAATAAAAAAGAGTGTCAATGATATGGCATAAAATGTTAACAATCGAGTGTTTATATATAGAAAGTTGGACAAGGTATATTAATTTTGACAATTTTTTCTTATAGGTTAGGGTTTAGTAATAAAAACAAAAACGCAATCAGTGGATTAGACGCATATCACGAATTCAAAAATCTTTATTAAAAATGGTTTTTTCCTCATTTGATGTCGATATACATGCATTGTGATCTCGATTAATTTAAATTCCCTACATAAGAATCTATTGAAGATGGGAAAACACTTTTACTAGAACTTTTCTTCATATTCGTGACTCATACTATTCTAATCATCGCACCACAATGCTCGGAATCTACAAATGATTTAATTTACTTCCCCATTTAGTAAAGCATCACATACAACCTAGCTATAAGGTTGTACATAGGTCTACAACAAATGAGATAAAAAAAAAATTCATTTTCACAAAAAAAAAAAAGATCAAGAGGAAACAAACAGTTTAGAAAAGTAATATATATATCCCAAAATAAAATGAAAATATTGATATCATTATACTTTATAGCACTCCTCTTAAGAGTAGTTGTTTTCTACTCAATTTGCTTTTGGTTTTATGCATTTGTCACATCCTTTTCTTCTACTACTATATTATATACCCTTGCCTTCATGGCTCTGATTCCCACCACTTTAATTGAACATGTTGTGAGAGAAAGACAATTCTTAAACTCCATACAAAACACTAGGGGTGGATATAGGGGTTGAGAGGGTGTTCATCCAATCCTCTCATTAAAAAAAGTTACATTTTATATATAAGGTACGAAACTTTTATACTTTTTACTTATATTTATAGATTTTGAATTTCCTCGCACAAGATTAGATGTTGACTCACTGGTTTAGGAGGGTTTGAAATTCAATTTGAAGTAATTCCAAATTCAAATTTCAGACACATTGATGTCGGCACACACATTGTATAGTTGATTTGACGTGAAATTTAAGAAAATAAATAAGATCTTTATAGTCTGAAACTAAAAATACATCAAATGTATTAAAATGTTCTTTAAGTTTGTGGTCTTAACCGTGTCATGTAAAAAATTGTATAATTGAATAATTGTCAAAAACAAAAAGAAATATCTTTTGTAGATGGATTGAAAGGGAATATAAATTGAGTTGAGCCTTTTACCTTCAATATGGGATTATCTAGCGGATTTAGTCGGACTTTAATGAGAATATCGAACACTTAACGAAAAAAAGTAAAAATATAAGACAATCAAATTGAAACGAGTGAATGCTCTTGGATTACCTTTCACAAAATTGTATCTGAAAATAGTTTCAGTACTAAAATTTGAGCAACTTCAAATTCTATTATAATAAAAATTTCCCAAGAACTGACATTTCCCCTGGCTACTCTGAGAAGGCAATAAATGACCAGTCATTAATGTCCTGAAGAAACTGTGAACAATCAGCAGAAGACTCTTCTGTACTTTTTTTTTTACAAAAAAAATAAAAAAAAATCTCAAATATATCACCAAACTTTGAGAAAAAAGTATTAGAAGTTCGGCTCATTCAGGTCATTTCCCTTTGAGAAAAGGCTCATCAATGTCATTATTTATTAAAATTCGATAACATATTTTCCTTCATAATAATTATAACGTACAAGCCAATTCATAGCTCTGTATGTCTTCCAAGGCTTGGATAGATAGAAAGATATAACCTAGTATTTTGCTTCTATTGAGCTTTGAATCGAAACCTTATAATACTCGATCCTATTTCATTGATCACTATGTCACACCTTTACGTTCGCACATACTTGTATACTTTGTCAGCAGGAAACAAATATTTGTAGCAGTTGTGAGATATGTTTGAGGAACATGTAAATGCCTTGTGAAATTTATAACCCCAAAGAGCTGACAAAAATACTATGTTGCAATGTATTGTCTTGAGGTCATACAACATGTTGCAGTGGATAAAAAGCAAGATTTAATTTATTAGTGTCCTTCATCTTTACATTATACTATTGCTATAATTCTATAATATTCTAAAATTTTATTATGTATGATTAACATTGTATGCCAACTCGAAGAGAAGCTCATATTATACTAGAATATATTCTCTTTTGGTTCTTCGATCATTTAGCGGTGTATAATTTTATTTTGAATATGCTAAAAGACTGAGAAGATTAACTCAAGAACCAATTTTATTTTGAGTTCTATTGTAGAATTTGAACCTAATCATTAAGTCAGAAGAGATGGGAATGACGGAACTTGCTCCCTAGAATAACTGAATTCATCGAATACTATTGTCTCTAAATATTGCATATTTGATTTCATATCCATAAATCGATTTTATTCCCTCTGAGTTATAGTCAAGACTTAAATTGTATAAAAAGGTGGAGAAAATCCATTGCACAAAAAGTGGTTAAATACAAGTAGGTTTAAGATAGTAGAATGAATCTAAATACAAGCAATTACACAATAGTTTGAGTATACTCTATCTTTTGTGGATTTCACTGTGACTATCTTCCGTGGATTTCACTGTGAGATTACACTAGAATTATAGAAATAGTGAAATACAAGTATCAACAAAAAATTCATTATAGTCCCATAATTGGGTTTGGAGAGGGTAATTAGATCGGACCATCACTGTCGGTGGAGAAAGGGCAAAAAAAATTTGGACCATTTCTCGATTTGTGCGTGTCATCCTTGCGCAGGGGCCATGCTAATCTTCTCTGTATCGTTCCAATTTTATCGGATGTCCCCGAAGGGACGATTTTCATTGCTTCACTAGAGTCCTTGTAGTGCTATAAAGTTCTGTATGTGTTCGATGTGGGAGAAACATAAAAGAAGATAAATTAAACAAAAATGTTGTTTTAGTCCTTCAAGTTTGGAAACTGAACATTTCTTCCAATTCTAAGAACGTTTATTTCGAAATCATCCCCTTATTTCTTCGTTTATAACTTATATTAGTAGGGCTGTTTATGGTTATGGTTAAAAAACCAAATCAAACCGCAATTCGAATCAAACCGATTTAAAAAACCGATAATTGATTTGATTTGGTTAGGTTTTGTTTTAAATTTTGAAAAATCGATACTATTTGATTTGGTTTTACTAAAAAATAACCAAATTGAACCGATAAATTATATATATAAATTTTATAATTATTTATATATTATTCATAAATAAAATATAAATATTTTGTTAAATTTTAAGTAACTTAAGTCTTTAACTTTACCATTTTTCCCAAGCCCAACACTTAAATTTTAGCCATCTATTACAATCATAAGTCCAAGTCCATCCAAATTTATTACTTTAGTCTTTACCTAACATACCTTTCATAAGATAGTTACACCTTCTCTTAATTGAATCATTTTGTTCGTGTAATGATAACTTTAGTATTGTTTAATTGCTTAATCGAATCAACAATAGCTTTTCGGTGGATTGCTCATGTAGTAGGTGTTTGTGTCTATCAAGATACGCATGTCCTAAAAAAATTTATTACTTTCAAACTGAAAAAAACCAGAAAAACAGAACCAAACAGTCAATAACCAAACCGGCAGTTATTTTTTCCGTTTGGTTTGATTTGGTTTTAAATATTTAAAAAATCGACTAGATTGGTTTGGTTTTGGTTTTAACCAATAACCGATCCCAACCGAACCACGAACACCCTACAGTTATATGGTTTACAAAGTTCCCTCTGAACTTTTGAATGTATAAAAAAATTACCCTCTTTCTTGTATTAATACTAGTAAAAATGGCCCGTGTCAGCATGGGCCCAACATTATATTTATACACAAAATATTAGGATAAAATTATGCATAATTTATTTTTATAAATTCTATATACTATTGATATTTTAATTAATACATCTCAATTATCTAAAATTATAATATAGTAGAGGAGGATGTTTTTCAATCACAATAAATTATTTCCGAAGCGTAAGAAGTCTATCGACTTTTTCATTTTATTTTATATGATATTTTTTTTAATTTTTCTAAAATTTATTATTTATATTTAATCATAATTGATTTTAAAGATCATATTTATCAATTATGAATATCTTGGAAACAAAAAACTTATAACTATCTCCGATCCACCTTAATTTTACTCTATATTCTCTATATTTGGAGAGTAAAATAGAGAATGTTTTCTTCAATCATTCTCTATTTCACTCTCTATTCATCATTTGTAGAGATGATTGAAGAATTACTATTCATACTCTTTATTTTACTTTTTGATTATTTTATTATTATTTTTATTATATAATATTTATAATTAACATATCATAAATCATATAAGACCATTTATTAAATTTTTAATATTCGTAACTTTTTAATGTAATATAACACTTCAGAAAATATTATTTAATATATACATTTTCAATCTGAATTAATAATACTTCATTTTAAAAAAAAAAAATATTTAGAACCAATTCCAAACTCATCAATGGACATTTCATAAATAAAATGGCTAAAGTGTTTTATTAAAAAAATAAATAAGGCAAAAGTTGAGGGAACAAATCACTGTGTAGTTCAATGGGTCCCAATCACAATTAATGATATTTCAGTGGATGGCATCAATTGTAATTTAACAGAAAATTATGGATCTTTTATGGACTTGTTGATGTGGTCTAAAGAATAAAGCAGAAAACACAATACCTTTGAAACAAATTGATCTAGGAAAATACTATTATACCCTTAAACTTCCATCTAATGTCACCAAGCTGACATGTTGAAACTCTCTCTTCTAATCTAATATATAAAAATATATAATTGTTATATGGTTTATATATTTATTTTATTTCTCCGAGAAGTATTTTTTAGAAATATCGGGATCGAATACAGCATAAGTTATCTCTTTATCTATAGATAACAACAAATCGACTCGACTCGACTGATATGGTAAATGGAATGTTGATTTTTGTCATATTTAGTTAGATTATATCTCCCTTTCGTTATCTTCCACTCTTCTTGTATAGGTTGGGAAAGGCCAGATGAACTACCTTTGGGAGCTAAGTCGAAGATTAGGGTGGTCTTGTTACAATCCACAATAAAAATAAATAAAGATGTTACATTAAAAATTATTCATCTCGATGTTTATATCAAACTATAATCAGGTTATCCTGATTAAGCGATAAAATCAAAGTAAGAACACATATTAAACATAATTATGTAAATAAAAGTACATCATCTCTAACACCGCCATCCACTATTAAAGCCATTAAGCAGAAGAAAGAAGTCTCAGTAACACATAATCCTTATAAAAACAATGAACTTCACTTCATAGGAGTTTAATTAATTTCAATCAATGATGGAGCTATACAAATAAAAAAACAATTCCATGCACAAAAAAAAAAACATTCTTTACCATAAATATGTCAAACAAAAACATAAAATTATCTTTAGGCAACCAAAGTCAAGCCTCTGTTCTTTCCCTAACATTTCCATTTTCCATCCTTTTTTTTTCCTAATTTGTTTTCCTCTATAACTAGAGGGATGAGAAAATCGGGACACCGGGTAAAGTAGCTCCTGCATCTACTATGAACATGTTACCTGAAACATATTCCGAGGAATCGTGGATCAGATAACGTACTACTGAAGTTAAAGCCGGATTTGATGTTCCATGAGTTCTCAATGGAATAGTTCTCAGTTCAATGTTTTGAAGCCAGTCTTTTTGTATGAGACCCTCTGTTATCTCAGACTTGAAAAGTCCTGGTGATATTGAGTTCACTCTGATCTTGTATGGTCCCAATTCGAGGGCCAACACCTGTTACGTTTGAAGAATACAACGATTGATCAGGTTGTAAAACAGAATGAGAAGAAAACAATACAGAGGTGCATTACGACACAGTTCAGAGTACATTCCGAAGGTAGAGCATCTTGGACAATGCCACAAGTAATATCTTTGAAGCATAAGCTATAAACAACTATAAAAGAATCACAGCCAAATGACTGAAATGCGCGAGGCATCACATATATAAAGTTTAACAAGATAGTAAGACAACTAGAAATGTTATCTGGTTAGATTTCTCATTGACGCCTCCACATTTACCATAACTAGATCCACATTTCTGGCTCGATCATAGTTCACAAGAGCGTTGTGTGGCAACTATGTTAGAGTACTCCTCACTCTTCGTTAGTGCTACACTACTATATGTATTCTCAAACCATTTTGCACAACAAATATGTGAATCTATATACGTATGTTTCCAGAGCATTTAAATGTATATACAAACCACATTGTATAAGAAAAACAAGACACTACCTTTGTAATGCTGTTGAGAGCTTCCTTTGAAGACGCATAAGCAAGACCACCTGGTAATTGTCCACGATTGAGACCAGCGATAGAAGAGATATTGATAACAGATCCTCCTTGATTAGCAGCACGCATATGTTTACAAACAAATTTGGTCACCAACCATGCCCCTCTTAAGTTCGTTTTGTAGATCTTCTCCCATTCCTCCTCCGACAAATCCAGTGGAGAATGCACACTGCCTATAAGATAAAACAGATAGATTAGACATTACACAAAGACAAATACTAAAACATAACAAATCTCTTTCACATATTCTGGAATCATTTCCCAATCAAACTAGTACCACTTTGAAAAAATCGACATGATCTATAATGAATAGCTAATATCTGCATAACTCTAACCAGTTAACAAAGAACCGCTTATTAATTAAGGCTGATAGCAACTCGAAATACTAATCATGGACAAAGTTCACATACACATTGGAATATTAGGTACAAAACTTTTTACCCAAGCAACAAATAGTAATATCCACCAAAAGATACAAATTGGCTTATTTTTTATATATTATCTTTTGCTCGATAGTGTCTAATCTCTGACCCATTTTTAAATAATTTGTGGAAATATTTTAGTAATATTTTGCAAATCGTTTTCTTTTTCAAAAAGTTTATGTACACAAGTTTTTGAAAAAAATGGACCTACTTTTTTTTTGAAGAAATGATTTCAAATGGAAATTATTCTTCCACAAACTATTCTTTCAGAAAAAAAAAAATCCAAAATTTGTACATATAACTCCTTGATAATGACCTTTCAAAATTCAACTAAAATTTATGAAAATAGTTGAAATTATATTATACTGGTCAAAAATACGACTTTTTTGCGAGTTTCATATTCACTATTAGTCATTTCAAGTTCAAAACTATCAGTTGTTTTTGGTTCCTAAACTATCCCTAATACTTGGATACGCTAAAATACTGAATTCAATTCAATAATTTGACAATTTATCAACCAATCTCACCTCGAATACCGGCGTTATTAACCAAACCATCGATACGTCCAAATGCATCCCAAGCTTTCTGTACGGCTGCTTCAATGGCAGAACCATTAGCGCTAACGTCAAGCTCAATCGCTACGGCACGTAAATCCTGACTCGAATTCGAGTTGATTTCATCACATAGAGATTGCAATCGATCGATTCGACGAGCGGCAGCGATGATTCTACAACCAGCTTTTGATAAATCGGAGCAGAAATCTCGACCGATTCCCGATGAAGCTCCGGTAACCATCACCACTTTTCCGGCGAGTTCTACCCATGGCTCCAGCTGGCGCACGGATTTAGCATGCTTCTCCATTTTCCCTTTTTGTGTTTGTTTGTTGCTATGTTAGTAATGAGTAGTGGAGATACTACTAAATATATATAGAGAGAGAATGAATGGTACATTTAATTTGGTTGTTAGATGAATTAAATGACAATATTACCCTTGACAATGTTCGGTATGAGGAATAAGAAATAAAAACTCAAAATAATAATGAAGAACTATTTTACGGAAACTAATTAATCCCAAAATATATTTTATACGTGAAATATTCTTGTCCATCCATCCTAACAAGAAAATCAAACAACGAACATTCAACTCCGTTATTCGTCATTTTTAACATATTCAAATAAATAAAAATGAAGGGAGAGAGTATCTAATTAGACAAGTAGTTAATATTAAGAATTGATAAATTAACTTTAAAATACTATTATATATTATTACTTAATTATAGTTAAATATTAAAAATTATATATACAATAGATGCATTTTATATTTATTTATTTTTATGAATTGACATATATTCGGACATTAGAAGTTGCCTCTTGATTTCCGGTTTTCTCATTTAACGACCTAGACTTGACTAAATAATTATTTATGTTGACCATGCTTTGACTAATAATAAAATTAATGTGGTCAACCGTCAAGCATGTGTTAAATAAATTTCATATGTTTATTTTAATCGTCATGTTGTGTTTTTTAGAGTCAGTTTGACTAATTTTCAAAGCTAAATTAGATAACATTAATGAAATATTTTAAAATAATAATTTAGATATTAAAAAACTACACAAAAAGTTTGCAATTTTTTTTTATAATCAATATGATGAAAAATTACATTTTAAAACGTTAGTCAAAATTTATATTATTTGACTCTTAAGAAAGAAACTATGATAACTAAAAAGGAACGAAGAGAGCAATTATTTTAAATAAAAATATTTTCTTCGTTTTAGTTTATATACCTGATTTTAATTGTGAATGAAATTTAAGTAAATAAAGAAAATTTATGAATTTTGCAATTTTAAATTACAAAAAATATTTTTTAATTTTATAATATTTGTAAAATGGGGAAGTACTAAAATTTAAAATAATATACTAATGATACGGTATGATTTTAAAAAATAATAATCAATTTCCATCTAGCTTCTTCTCCTTTTCTCTGTTCTTTACATTTACTTCTTTTCTTCCACTTTACAATTTCTCCGATTTTTCCTCTTATTTTCCCTTCAACTTTCATTTCCATAACAACCACCCACCACACTCCAAACTTTGATATAAAATAATCAGTTACTATTATATACGTAAAATTTAATTAAATAAATCTGAACAACGACAAGAAATATAATAAAGCATAACATAAAAAATTAACGTTACTTTATTAACGAGTGAATGTAACTTAGGACATCTTAGTAGCATAGTTGATTGACTAGATTTTCATCTGGTTGTTAGTGACACTTCGAATATGAACTCAAAGAATCTTAATAACGAGTGAATGTAACTTCAAATATATTCTGCACAAGTTTGAGTTATAGGGAATGAAAGGAAAAAAATATGAACTCAATTTGCAGCCTATCAACAAGAACATGTCTATAAATTACGATTTATCTATGAAGCCTCTAACATGACTGAGTAACGTCTAGCGGAACAAGGCCACAACATATCTTAAGCAAACTAACATGAAATACGAAAATCGTATACACAAACTGAACAAATTTAGTTTCCTCTATGACTAGAGGGATGAGAAAATTGGGACACCTGGTAAAGTAGCTCCAGCATCTACGATGAAAATGTTGCCTGAAACATATTCTGAGGAATCGTGGATTAAATAACGTACTACTGAAGTCAAAGCAGGATTTGACGTTCCATGCGTTCTCAAGGGAATGGTTTTCAATGCAACATTTTTAAACCAGTCCTTTTGTATGAGGCGCTCTGTTATCTCAGATTTGAAAACTCCTGGTGATACTGAGTTCACTCTGATCTTGTATGGTCCCAATTCGATGGCCATCACCTGTTACATTTGAAGAATACAATGATTTATGAGGCTGTAAATGATAACGAGAAGAAACACATACAAAAGTATTATAGTGTGCATTACTATACACTTGACGTTGCATCAGACTGCTGCTAAAGTTGAATGGATGAGACCTAATGAGAAGGATCATTTATAGTACATTTCAGAAAGTTAAACCATCTTGCTTATGTTGTCTACCACTAACAACCATTAAGTATTAGCGACAACGCCAAGAGTAATATCTTAAAAGCGAAAGCTACAAAGAATCACAGCCAACAGACTGAAGTGTGTAAGGCATCCCATCACATATGTAAAGTGTGTGGCAACTATCCTAGAGCACTCTTCCTTATATATATATATATTCTCAATATGTTGGACCATTTTGTATATTTTTATATGTTTCCAGCACATTTAGATGCATTCTCTAAGGTTGTATATGAATTTATCTTCATTTTCTCCATCGTTGTACAAAGAGCTACCGAAGTCAGAAACATAACATATCATGTATGAAATTTGTGTGCTTCAAGCTGACAGAAGAGACTGATTAACTTGGAAAAGTCATGCATGCTTGTCTTGATATAATTTCATGCAATTTCAATGATGCTAGCTTAAATTTTTAAATCCCAGAGGATCACACAGTATAGAAAAACCAAGACACTACCTTTGTTATGCTGTTAAGGGCATCCTTTGAAGAAGCATAAGCAAGACTGCCTGGTAATTTCCCACGATTAAGACCAGCGGTAGAAGAGATATTAATAACAGATCCTCCTTGATTAGCAGCGCGCATATGTATACAAACATATTTGGTCACCAACCATGCCCCTCTTAGGTTCGTATTGTAGATCTTCTCCCATTCCTCCTCTGACAAATTCAGTGGAGAATGCACACTGCCTATAAGAAACAAATGAGAGATTAGTCGTCACACAACCATGGGCAAGGATGATTCTATAGAAGTCCTAAACAACCATACATTTTTAACCCGTAAGGGCTACCCTTTTTAACCCATCAAGGCTACCTTTTCAACCTGTGCTTTTTTCAACGCACAGGCTTTTCTAAATCATTTTTTAACCAAAATAATGGCAAGCAGCAGTCTCTCTTTGAATGCCCCAAAAATTTTCACTAGTGAAAACTATCAGTTTGGTCAGTGAAAATGAAATCATATCTTGAAACCTATGACCTGTGGGAAGTTATAATAGAAGATATACCCTTACAACCTCTTCCTACAAATCCTATCCTTGCTCAAATTAAATCTCATTCAGATGAAAAAACCAAAAAATTCAAAGCCAAAACTGTAATTCAAAATTCAGTTGCGGATTCGATTTTTAAAAATATCATTGCTTGTGAGACGACAAAAGAAGCTTAGGAAAAATTAAAAAAAGAATATCAAGGAACTGACCGAGTCAGGCAAATGCAAATTTTGAATTTGAAAAGAGATTTCGAATCTCTTAGGATGCAAGAGGCTGAAACTATTGTTAAGTATTCTGACAAGATTTCTTTTATCGTTAATAAAATCAGGTTGCTTGGCGAGGATTTCAAAGATGACAGAATTGTAGAAAAAATTCTTGTGACAAATCCAGAGAGATTCGAATCTAAAATTTCATCTCTTGAAGAGTCTAAAGATCTCTTTACTATTTCTGTTGAAGAACTAATAAGTGTTCTTCAAGCACAAGAGCAAAGAAGAGCCTTCAGGCAAGTTAATGTTACTGAGGGTGCCTTTTATGCACAAAACAGAAAAGAAAAAGATAATTATCCTCTTTGCAAATACTGCAAAAGAAAAATGCACTTCGAAAAATTTTGTTGGTGGAGATCGGATGCAATATGTGGAAAGTGCAAACAAGCCAGTCATGTTACAAAAGTTTGCAAGCTTAAGAACAATCTTCAAGCACAAGTTGTAGAAGCAGAAATCGAGGAGGAGCAACTTTTTTAAATTGCAGTATCTAAAGCAAAGGAGGAGTGTTGAGTTTGCTTTTAGTTACTGCAGTCATTTTTTAAAATAATAAGCTACCTAGTTTTAGGATGAATTTGAATTTTAAATATTTGTTAGGTTGTTTTAATTGTTGAGATTATTTAGTCTTTCTAAATTCTTGTTATGCAGATTTTCTGCAGATTATGTTATCAAGTTGGCTATTTAAAGCCCTATTATGATTAATAAAATATTGAGAGACATTTTCAATCTTTTTGTGCTGCC
>JAJOOF010010679.1:0-25822 GCA_029582545.1 Solanum lignicaule | reverse complement strand
TTTTAACACTAATAGTGTAAAATAATTTACATGCACCTGACCCCGACTAATTTGAAATTGAAAAGAAAAGCTGATTAATCGGCTTGGTTACTACTTACGTAGCTTAGAAGGTTTCCCACATATTCTCCATTTATTAAACAAGTGTTTCTTTGGCCACCTAAAATTTCCAGGACTAATACTCCAAAGCTAAAAACATCTGATTTGACTGACATTTTCCCCTGCATTGCATACTCTGGCGTCATATATCCACTGCAAAGCCAAAACAAGAATTACATTACATTTGGCAGGTTAGATATGACTCAATTGTTTAATTTTTTGTTCGACGTATAGATTTTGTTTTTTCTTCAACAAACCAAGGTTTAAAAAGGCTAAAAAAAGACTTTATTTCTGGGGTTTGGTAGTGCAAATAGTGGGATCAGCATAACTGAACACAACAGAGAACTACTTGATGTTAAAAGTCAGAACTACATATTCCATTAATGAAATTAAGACATTTTCTAATGAACATAGGAAGTACAGTGGTAAAATGTTGTGCTGCAAATTGGGTATTTATGAACAGTATATCTAATGAGAGAGATAAAACTTACTACGTACCAGCAATTTTGCTTGTGGTTCCTTGAGATTCATCCATTGCAAATAACCTTGCCATGCCAAAGTCTGAGATTTTAGGATTCATTTCTGCATCAAGTAGAACATTACTAGCTTTGAGATCACGGTGAATGATGCGAAGTCTAGAATCCTCATGAAGATAAAGAATTCCCCTAGCAAGGCCTCCTATGATTTTGGATCGTCTTTCCCAATCCAGATGCTTATGTTTAACCGGATCTGCATTCCCATTGGACATCAAATGAATAATAAGCTCCATATTTTATAATTCTATATATTGTCAGTGTAGAAGATCAGGTAAAAAGCTAAGCAATACATACCAAATAAAAAGTGGTCAAGGCGCATTGGGAACAAATTCATAGATAAGAAGTCTCTCTGTTCCGTCAAAGCAAAATCCGAGTAACCTAACCAAATTCCTGTGTTCAAGCCTGGCCACCAATAAGACCTCGTTTTTGAATTCTAGATCACCTTGGCCTGAATTTGCAGCCAATCTCTTTACTGCTACTTCTTGTCCATTTGAAAGCTTACCCTGAAGCAGATCAACACAAATTGAAAGAATGAATTAATTATATATAGTGACATTGTAAAGAATTTTTACCTTGTACACGGGACCAAATCCGCCCTGCCCCAATTTATTATCAGTTGAGAAGTTATCTGTTGCTGCTCTAATTGTAGAAAATTCATATTGCAGGGATTCTGCACTGCTAGTATCATCGTCTCGTATACCTTTCACCAACATAGTAGTAATTGAACAGAACAAATTAGTGAAACATGGTTTTAATTAAAATTCAACTTTCCTTAATCATTAATAAGCCATCCTTACCCTCTCTTTTGTTCACCAACTTCTTCTTTCGCCTCTTCATCAAGATGACAGGAATACAAACAATAAAAATAACAACTGTGACAGCGAGCCCGACAATAATGATTATAGTTCTTGGAGTTTTATCAGCCTTCCCTACAAAAATGCTTCAAGTTAGTACTATTAGGTTAACAATTATTCATATTTTCCACACTTCTTGCAATTTTGTGGAAAGTTAAAACTAGAATAGCAATTTGAATTGAAGTATATATATGTTAGTTAAGCACAATATTTTATAATGACGTTTGGTATATTAATGACCTAGTGAATATATGAATTATTTTACGCATGTACCTTCTATCTTGCATGGTCTCATAACTTATACATGTATTAGTTATGTGAGTTTCTAAATTAGAAACCAAACATCATATTAATTTTATACATGAATAGTTTATCTCCTAATCAACTACCAAACATAGTATTTACTTATGCAGAATGTAATACTTGCATAACTCACATCTAAACCAACTATCTAACGACCCCTAATTACAAGCACAACAGGGTATATTGTCGGTGTTTAAGTCACAGAAAAATTGGGATTACAATCTTGAAAAAAATATACTGATAGTGCAAACATTCTTTAGACATAAATTGAGGCCGGTGAGCCAGCCAACAAAAGAGGCTCAGGTCCCCTGAATATAATTCCACAAAGATTTCAAATACCTGGCTGTGGCGGTGGCGGTGGCGGCAGCGGCAATGAGGCTGGCTGCGGTGGTGACAATAAGGGTGGCGGAGCTTCAGCCAATAATGATTCATTGAAGAATGAGTAAGGTTCATACCGAACAATGCAGCTGGGCATTGTATAGTAGTTTCCCCTCTTTGCATAACATTCACAGTCAGGCAAACTTTTATAGATAGCGGTTAAACAGTCGTAGCAACTTCGAGCAGATAAATCGGATGTGCACTGTACAAGTGCATATATAGTCTGAAAATCAGGGGCGCTAAAAACATTAGCAGCAAACTTGTGTTTTCCACCCACTGAAGCTCGAGTTCGTAAGCTTGTCAACACAGGTGTCAGATATTGGCTAAAAAACAATTGGGGGTTCGAGAAATCCCCGAGGATATAAGAAATAGATCGCGGATCGGTTGACATGGTACCTATGAAGGACTCATTTGAATATCTTATCAGACACACATCATAAACTTCAAAGGCTGATTTCTTGGAAGGGCATTTCTCTAAAATCAAGCGAGTAGCATTATTTATACAGTCGCGGCATGCTTGTAATTCAACATCTGCTCTACATTGTGCGATGGCACTAATCCTGTCCTGATCTTGGCCTATGGTAGCATTATAGAAGCCATCACTGTCTATGTTGCGCGAAAGAGACGAGACAAGTGTGTTAAGGTTTGTGTGGTATGTACCATTTGGAGGGTACTCTGTCACATTACATTGTAAACTGAAATTAGGCTGTGCTATTATGATGAGGTAGTAAAATAGGAATATTACAATGATCTGACATTTGAAGAAACCCATAGCTTGGAATATTGTAAAATTCAGCAAAGCTCAATAGAATAGTTGTGCTCATTTTGTTAGGAAGATCGAATCCATATTTCATTTTTACAACTACTCTTGACTTTTCAGTTTATGAAACGCGGAAATTAAAAGCATTGAAAAGGATGGGAGTTGAAGTTGTCAAGTTATTTTATGAGGTCCGGTTCCTCAATGTTATTTTAAGAACTTTTTTTTTTTTTTGGATATTCTATTGTGAATAATAAATAATTAAAATTATGATTTTCTACCGTGTTTCAATCATTTTAATTTCTCTTTAGTGCTGACATGATTTGGTTAGTTTTGGATAGTTTATTTTTAAAATGTCATGGAGGAATCGACCGTTAATAAAATGCTTCGTTTGTTATATAAAATAATACTTAACAAGTTTTAAGATAATATTGAAAATTATAAATTAAAATAGCATTTGAATATGACTACTGACTTTTCTGTCTGTGAAGTCAATGGAGAAGAAAAGTAGAATTTAGAAAGTCATTGAAAAGGATGGGAGTTGATATTTTAGGAGAAAATATTTTTTGAAACTTTCAACAAGTAATTTTACCAAGAAAATAGTAGCGCGTTTTTGTGGAAGGCTTTCAATGATTTTTTTCTTCCCTGCATTTATGTACCGCTTTCTTAGGTATAGTAGTATTTAGACAATTTTAACCTTCTATTTAGGATAATTTCAGAAACCTCCCTTCAGATTTTGCTCTATAATACTCACCTCCCCTGTGGTTTACAATATTACGCATACCTCCCATATTTTCATTTTCTTGTAACTATTCTTTAAATCTATTTAAAATAAATACAAATTAATTTAGATTTGACAATTTTACCCTTCTATATATTAATTTCTTCATATTGATAAATATTATATAAAAAAAATAACTCATTTAACAAATACTTTAAAAATAAATTAACACAAATAAATTTTCTTAAGAATTAAAAGTCATCTTCTATTCAAACTTCCACTTTATCAGTCTTGTTCAATTTTCTCCATTCTTCTTCGCAAGAGTCAGCCATCTTCCCTGCAAAAGCAAGCAAATGGAAGTTTGAAGAGAAGATGACTTTTAATTCTTAAGAAAATTTATTTGTTATTATGTAGTTTTTAAAGTATTTGTTAAATGAGTTATTTTTTTTTATATAATATTTATTAATATGAAGAAATTAATAAATAGAAGGATAAAAATGTCAAATCTAAATTAATTTATATTTATTTTAAATAGGTTTAAAGAATGGATACAAGAAAATGAAAATAAGGGAGGTAGACGTAATATTGTAAACTACAGGAGAAGTGAGTATTATAGAGCGAAACCTGGAGGAAGGTCTTGGAATTATCCCTTCTATTTAAGAATAAGAAAATTATTGATACGTTCTTTGGCAGCGAAATCTAGCAATAGTAATATAGTCACACTTTTCCAATTAAAAAAATCTAAATCAAAATAAATAAAGGTCAAATACTTTTCTTCAAATTCTATATTGCATATTTTTTTCTAGGAGATGTTAGAAATCCATTTTACCACATAGTATGTAGATTTTGAAGAAGAGTATAAATAAGACAAAATAAATTTTCAGAATTCAATTTCTTTTATCATAAATGATCCCAACAAGAATTTGGTTCTTTTTATGCATTTAATATCGATAAATTTGCAAATCTAAAAAATTATTTCAGTCAATTAACATTATCGAACTATTCCTTTTCAAGTACCAAAACTTTTTTGTGCCAAAATAACAAATAGTAATATTAGAACTAGTGAGGCAAAAATATAAGATAGATATTAATTTTTGTTTGATTTGTTTTATTAAAAAATAGTATATAATGTAACATATGTGGTTTCATGATCTTATATAAAAAGGTATATTTACTATTATACCCTTTGCCTGTTTTTAGCTTTCATATTTGCAAAGCTATATATATTCTGACTTTCTATTTTAGTGCAATTTAGTAGACATTTCGCCATAAATTCCACTATTTTTATTTTATATCTATTTATAAAGTTGGAGTTGAATACAAGGTTTTGCTTGGTTATATTTTCTTGCAAAGAAGAGAATAGAGTTCTTTATTTGGAAATTGTGAATATGGAGTTGGAAAGCGAGTTTGGAACACTTCTCTAATTTTGGAATCCAACTCCTAAATTTGAAAATTTTATAATGATTTTAAAATAAAATAAAAATTATTTCACAAAAAAAAGTAAATAATTCTCGTGGCCAAATGACTCTTCAATAAGTTACCAATGCAATATAAATGGGTTCTTGCCCATTTCACTATAAGAAAAGTGTGAATTACACGAAAATTTTATAGAGGAATTTGTTTTGCAGAGAATACCTCCAAAGTTTCAAGTGAAAATTGTAGATTCTTAACTGCGGAAACCTATACCGTTAGCTATTGGCCTTGGTGATTTTAGGCAGCCAGATGCTTCAAGTTTTTTGATTACCAGAACAAATAAAGGTAGTTCCAATACTAGTTCAACTTATTTTACTAGTATACATATGAAACAAGTTGCCTTTTGTGTGGAGCACAAAAACCATTAATAAATCAATCTCAATTCCAAACTAATTAGAGTTCGAAAAAATTACAAAGTAGCTCAGAAAAGAAGAGTATTATGTCTAAGGATGTTAACAAGGGTATAACTCAGTTATCGATGCCTCATTACGTGATGATCTTGAATTGTACTGTTTAATAAGTGAAATCTCTGGGCTAATATCGTTGTGTGTGTAGTATGCAGGCCCTGAAGGAACGGGAAGACTCAGAGAGAGGCTACTGAGCATGAGAACTACTGCAGCCATAGTTGGTCTATCACCAATATTTTCTTGAGCACACAATAAAGCAATGTGGATGTATCTCATTATGTCACGAACCAGTCCTGAACTTCCCCTAAACATGGGGTCAATCAAATTTGTAGTTGTTCCTTCTTGCCAGTTTGTCCATGCCTACAATATTATAATTCAGAGTTTAAACTCTATACATCGGCAATGTAAAAGAATTTGATGCATAAGGATTGTCCCAACTATTGAAATGTAGTTGATCAATAAACTTAGTTACTTACATAGCTTAGAAGGTCTTCCACAGATTCTTCATTTCTGAAACAAGTGTTCTTTTGTCCACTTAAAATTTCTAGGACTAGTACTCCAAAGCTAAAAACACCGGACTTGATTGAAAATTGTCCGTGCATTGCATACTCTGGTGCCATATATGTCACGCCCCGAGCCTACACCCTGGGCGGGACCGACACTCGGAGACCATTGTTGGCCCCAAGCGAACCCTTGGCCTGGCTTTCTTAACTCAGCGGAAACTTAACTCAACAGCATAACTCAAAGCAATGAAAGGTTTTAACACAACCAACTGATAAAATTTGGCCAAAAAGGCAACTCGAGTCTCAAAATAGAATAGTTATATATATACATAGATGAGAGACTCAATACTAACTGACTGACTGTCTATGAAGCCTCTACAATACTGAGATGGATGTTGGGACTGACCCCGCAACATCCTAATTAAAACAAAACTAAGAGAACAAAACAACCGAGTCCTCCGGAAAGCAAGGAGGCTCACCACTGACTCTGGAGTGCTCAGCTGGATCAACGGCGTGCTGGATGCTGACCCTGGGTACTTGTGTCTGCATCATAATAAGATGCAGGCCAACTGGCATCAGAACATGGAATCAGGGGCGGAGCTATGACATGGCGAGGGTGGTCAGATGAACAACCTTCGTCGGAAAATTTTTACGGGTATATACTAAATATTGAGTTTTTTGGATATATAATAATTGTTGAACAACCTTGACACAATAAAGGTTGACAACCCAGCGGCTAAGGTTGTGCAAAGATGCCCCAGCGTTCCGGGTTCGAGCCCAAGTGTTGGCATTTTCTTTAAATTTTTTAATTATTCTGTTTGTTCTCTTAGAAAAGGCAAAACTCAGCTTGGGTTCGATCCCAGGCTTGAACATTTCATTTATTTAATATTTGTTCCGTTTTTTCTTTTAAGAAAAAGTACAAAAGTTACCTTTTTTAAGTTAAGAAAAACAAAAGGTCTATTTAAATGGTTGCATAGTGTCTTATGTAGAGAAAAAAGTATTTAAAGATGTTTCTAATGAGTGTATTATGAAAACATTTCAAGAGATGAAGTGTCGTCCAGTGCAATTGTAGTTACCACTTTACAATTTACATAGTTTGGTGTGTATGAAACTATCCGTCAATATATTTGTCCTACTTCATCTTCCTTAGTTTATCCATTGATATTTTGTAAGTTTCTGTTTTAAGAATTTTCATTTTGGATAATTGGTTAATTTGATATTGAGGTATGACTATTTTGAAGCCAATCTTTATAATCTGACTAGCAAGGTTTATTTTTTTACTTGTCCTAAAGTATGAACACCCTTGGCGAAAATCCTGGCTCCGCCACTGCATGGAATGTACGAGTATGCGAGCTGGAAAGCTGAACCATAACTTAAGCTTGAAAGGAGTACAAGAGAACACTTACCTTAGCTCTGTACGACTCATGAATAACTGAACTCAATATATAAAGCAATAAGACACATGCAATATATAAAGCTTGTAAAACAGTGTAAACAACTTAGCTCGTAAATAATAAAACAATAACAACTCAACTTTACTTATATGAAAGTAATATAACTTTTGTGGGAGGTTCTTTAACCGACAACCACCACTATGAGCCCTAGTGATGATACAACGTTTTACCTCACGTTGCCCAAGGACCATCATATACCTTGCCGTGATATAGGACCTTACTTTTACTTAATGGATCCACTAGCTTAATCTTACGTGATCGTCTAAAAAGAATGACCCATCAAGTCCTATGTTGGCGCATGGTTCTTATGGAGAGTTGAGTTAATATGAACTCGTGTCCCCAATTCGGTGCTCAATACTACTCCCAAAAATACTTTGGCTCATAAGTGTCTTTAAACACATCTTGCTTTAGTTGAGGTAATTACTCAAAACTTAGCCCAAAGGCTCTTTTGGAAAACATGATTCCCCTCTTACTCAAATGTAAAAAAAAACGTTTATAAACTTCTTTGGGAATACTTTTTCCCTAATAGCTTTTGAGAAATGAACTCAACTTTAAACTCTTGACTTAACTTGAAACTTGATACTCTTTACTCGACTTGAAACTCTATACTCTTTACTCGACTTGAAACTCTATACTCTTTACTCGACTTGAAACTTGAACCTTAAAATGAAGTTATAACGTTCAATAAAGATTCTTGAACAACTTTAAAGACTTGCTTGGACTTACTTCTTAACTTTACTTGTCTTGACTCTAACTTCACTTTGACTTGATACTAACTCGCCTTGAATTGGATTATGGATTCAAGGTATATGATCACACGTTTATGGATGAGTTCTTGACATTTAGACATACCTTGGAGTGTTGGAAACAACTATGGAACATAGGTACAATACCAAGGAACATGCATGAAAGAGTGGGGAATGAAAGGGAAAACTTGGCGTCCTTGGCGCTCTGCAAGGCGCGGAGCGCCAACCCTCAAAGTTCAGAAGGCCAACTGAGGCGCTCTGCAAGGCGCGGCGCCCCAAGGGGTGAAGTTCAGAACACTTCTTGGGGCGCTCTGCAAGGCGCGACGCACCACCCCTTTTTCCCGAAAACTCGACTTTTCTCCTTCTTTTCTCCAACTCTAAACCTTCTAAACTTCAAGGTTTCCAGCCCCAAACACTTAGAATCATAAACCCCTCAACATACAATAGATTTCAACTCAAAAACACAACCGGAAACATGCCCCAAATCAACAAGGGACTTCAACAACACAATCAACGACATCAACAACACAACCAACAATCTTCAACAACACAACCAATCTTTTCTCAAAGATAAAATGAGTTTGACGTGTGGGGGAAAGAACCAACCCAACACTATGAACTCACATACCTAGTAGGGATCACCCTCGACGATATCCACGCGATCTTTGACGGAACCTTGCTTGATCTTCTCTTTCTCCTCTTCTTCTCCTCTTCACTCTCAAACCCTTACTCTCACTCTTTACAATGGAACAAACTGATCTAAAATCAGTCTAACACAACAATATAACCAAAGGAATTGGTTAGGGAAAAGACCAAAATGGCCTTAAAATTTCCGGACGGATTTCCCTGCCAACTGCCTAACTTCCAAAGGGCATAACTCATTCATACAAACTCGGAATCGAGCAAAATAGGTGGCGTTGGAAAGATCATTCCACGAGCTTCGCAAAAATAACTGGCACTACTCCTAATTCATCCCGAGCTAGGAGTTATGACTGCTCAAAGTTGGCTAAAAACTCATTTTTTTCCCATACTTAACCAAATTTTCCTGATTTGAATTCCTTCCAAAACTGATTAAATTTCAAATTCTAAGCCTCTCCATAGTTATTTGACATTGCCGGATGTTACAATATATCCACTGCAAAACAGGAATTACATAACATTCCACAACTTAGAAATGATTCAATTGTAAAGTATTTTGTTACACGTACTTAGCATTCCTATCAACCGGACTTGAGATAAAAAGGCAAAAATAATCAGTTTATTTAGTCAAAACAGTAGGATCAGCAAGGCCTAATAAGCTACAAAAATAGGAAACGTACAACTTGATATCAAAAGTCAGAGCTATTGATGTTGTGCTGAAATTAATATGTACTGCAAATTGGGTAGTTATGGTGTTGATGTCTATTTTTTTTTCGCCTTTCCTTAGTGAGAGCTCTTAGGGCGGACAGAAGTACAAGTTATGATGAGTCAAGACTTACATCTTATATAATGCTGCAATGAGATCATATCTAACCTCTCTGAACAAGGAGAACTCATATGCTGAAAAAACAAAAGACAAATTCTGTTCTAGACAAAATCAAATTTAGCCTATTTATTCCCAGCGCTAACTTTTGGCAGAAGATCATTCTTATTGAAATGAATATTATTATAATCATCAGATAATGCAACTTTATGAGTGACCAAATTGAGCACAAAACTCTAGGTATCTGACCATACATCTCAAATAAGTCAAATTTTAGACACCACAAAAGTCCTAGTCCAACAATATTGAAGCATTATTTCAAGGAATGATTTGCTTTTGTCTCGAGGCAGCTTTTAAATCTGGTTAAATGGTTAAAAGTCCTTCCCAGTGGAGTAACAGTCTATCTAATATTGAGAGATGTAAAACTTACTAGGTCCCGACAATTCTACTTGTGTTGCCATGAGTTTCATCCAATGTAAATAGCCTTGCCATGCCAAAATCTGCAATTTTAGGATTCATTTCTTCATCAAGTAGAACATTACTTGCTTTGAGATCACGATGAATGATGCGAAGTCTAGAATCCTCATGTAGATAAAGAATTCCCTTGGCAACGCCTCCTATGATTTTGGATCGTCTTTCCTAATCTAATTGCCTACGTTTAACTGGATCTGGGAACAAGATGAAAAATATAATTATGAATTGAGCTTCTGTACACAGACAATATAGCAGAATTTTGCAACATCAAGTCAGTATTACTATAGGTAACTACCTGTAACAAGTGGAATTAGTTCTCCAGAAAATAAGGCAGATAGCTAGACGACAGTCAACATAATAAATTATACTAACAAAACATTAAGCAATACATACCAAATAAAAATTGGTCAAGGCTTGCATTTGGAACAAATTCATAGACAAGAAGTCTCTCTGTTCCATCGAAGCAAAATCCCAGTAACCTAACCAAATTCCTGTGTTGAAGTCTAGCAACCAGCATGACCTCATTTTTGAATTCCAGATCACCTTGGCCAGAATCTGCTGACAATCTTTTTACTGTTACTTCTTGACTATTTGGAAGCTTACCCTGAAGCAGACGAGCGCAAATTGAAACATTATGAGTTGAACAATATAAGAGTCGGCTATATGAAGTCACAGTGTCCTTTAATGCATCAAGTAGGCTAATCAGCAATCACCTTGTATACAGGACCAAATCCGCCCTGTCCCAACTTATTATCGCTTGAGAAGTTATCTGTAGCTGCTCTAATTGTTGAAAAATCATATTGAAGGTATTCTGCTGTGCAAATATCATCCCCGTTTATACCTAATTCATCAAAGTACTAGTAAAACATACAATAAAATTTCAGTGAAATACGGTCTTAAAAGTTCAACTTTCCTTAATTGTTGTCTGTTAATAACCTACGCCTTACTCTGAATATTTTTCACTAGCTTCCTCCTTCGCCTCCTCATCATGATGAGAGAAATACAAACAATAAGAATAACAACTGTAACAGTTGACACAATGATAATGATGACGGTTCGAGTTGTTTTATCATCCTCTCCTGCAGGAACCCTATTTCCTTTTTGTTGTGTCCATGTTCCTAAAATAATGATCACTTTATAAATTTGGAAACAATTTAATTAAGCTTCTCATTTTAGTCTTAATAACAAGATTATATAACCACTCAAATGTTGGGATATATTTTAATATCACCAATTTTAAAAGTCTTTTATCACATAAATGTTACAATATGTTTTGAATCTCAAAATTTCAAAGGCGTCTATTTCTTCCTTAAAAATATTCATTTCTTCTTTCTTTTCCTGTAAAAGCATGACTTAGCAATTTAAGAGTTGAATTGGCTAACAATTCCATAAAGATTTGACATACCTGATTGTTAAATCCAACTCGCTGAGCTTGGATTGATCTTCTCTAATGGTGAACACATGATGCCATTGATGATCAACACGGAAGGAAAGAAGAGAAACTTCTTTTGTATTTCATGAACTGAGCTAACTGAATTACAATGAAACAGTACAAGCTATCTATTTATACAAATAAAGAGAAAGTTCTAGAATAACTAATTACTGCTACAACTGGCACTAACAACAAACTATCTAACTAACTCTAATGCATAACTGAAAGGTGAATAACAAATCTATAAGCTGCTGAAGTTCTCAATACCCCCCCTCAAGTTGAAGGTGAGGCAATCACTGCCAACTTGGATAAAACATTCGAGTGCTTAACTCCAGTGAGTGCTTTAGTGAGGACATCAGCTAATTGTTGAGTGGTACCAACATGATGTAGAGTGATAAGTCCTTCTTGAAGTTTGGTCCGGACAAAGTGACAATCGATCTCGATGTGTTTGGTGCGTTCATGGATACGGGATTTCTTGCAATGTGTAAGGCAGATTGGCTATCACAAAACACATGAAATGGACCAGTGCTAGGAACAATCAGTTCAACAAATAACCTTTGCAACCATACCAACTCACCAACTACCTTTCTAAGCGACATGTACTCTGCCTCAGCTGAAGACAAAGAAATAGTCTCCTGTTTCTTGGATTTTGCAGCTCACAGGGCTGTCACCAAGTAGAACCACATATCCATTAACAGATTTCCTAGAATCAGGGCAGGATGCCCAGTCTGAATCACAGAATGCTCTTACTGCGTAATCATCTGTATTGGTCATGAAAATACCCAAGGTGGGATTTTGCTTCAAATATCTCAAATGTGAAAGGCTGCCTGCAGGTGAGGCTCTCTAGGTGCATGCATGAATTGGCTCAAGTGTTGTACCCTATATGCAATGTCCAGTCTAGTGTTTGTGAGGAAGTTTAGCTTCCCTATGAGCTTTCTGTAATAGGCAGGATCTGAAAGTAGGGAGCCTTCGTCAGCTCTGAGCTTGATTAATGGATCGAGAGGTGATGAGAAAGGTGTGAAGTGACTGCAATTATATTCTTTAAGCAGATCCAGGGCAAACTTTCTTTGAGAGATAAGAATGCCATCCTCCTTATACAAGACCTCTAAGCCAAGAAAATAGTGCAACCTCCCCAAGTCTTTTATCTTAAAAGTCTCATGGAGGAAGATCTTCAGATTATTTATCTCAATGAGATCAGTACCAGTGAGCAGCACATCATCGACATAGACAGCTACAAAGACAATGGAAGAACCTGATTTTTTGTGGAACAAGGAGTAATCATTCATGGAGTGTGAATGTAACCTCTAGAGTTGAGAGCATCAGTTAACTTTGCATACCATTGTCTGCTGGTCTGTTTAAGGCCATACAAGGATTTATACAGTTTGCAGACAAGTTTGGAGGTGCCAGTATCCAACCCTTGTGGTATATCTATGTAAACTTTCTCTGGTAAGTCCCCATGAAGGAAGGCATTATTGACATCTAGCTGGAAAATGTCCCAATGCTTCTTGGCTGCAGTGGCAAGCAAGGTTCTGACTGTTGTCATCTTTATAACTGGGGAAAATGTTTCAGTGTAGTCAATTCCAGCATGTTGGGTATATCCCTTCACAACCAATCTGGCCTTCAGCCTTTCTATAGTGCCATCTGCCCTATGTTTAATCTTGTACACCCACTTACATCCAATTGGTGTCTTTCCAGGTGGTAGAGGAACTAGGTCCTATGTGTGATTCTCATGTAATGCACTAAACTCTTGTGTTATGGCTATCTGCCATGCAGGATTCATAGCTGCTTCTTCATAAGATGATGGTTCACAATCATGAGAAATATTCATTACAAAAGACTGACTAGAAGGTGTCAAATCCTCAAGGGAAATGTGATTGTTGTAGGCAAAAAAAGTACAAAGGGAAAGTGAAGTGGGTTTGGGGGCAAGATGAATGTAATCATTTAGGTAAGATGGTGTCTTGTGAACTCTGGTGGACTTCCTAGGAACAGGTGCAACTTCAGGAGAAATAGAAGAAGGATGTGTGAGACTGGTAGATTCAACAGAACTAGATGTTACAGGTGATGCTGGTTGGTGAACTCTTTGATCACTGTGTTCAAGATTAGTATGAGGATATGCAGGATCACACTGTGCAGGTTTAGAATGAGGTGAAACAGGATCAGGATATAATGAAGAAAAGGAAGGAACATCAGAATGGAAAAATAGAGATGCAGGAAAAGCAGAAGTATCTTTTGTCAGAGAAAAAGGAAATATTGTCTCATGAAACACCACATCCCTGGACACATGAATCTTTTTAGTAGCTAGACTTAGCATTTTGTACCCCTTTGTGTTAGGAGGATATCCTATGAAGACATGAGGACTAGTCTTTGGGTCAAATTTGGTTCTTTGTGTTTTAGGTATGGTAGGATAACATAGGCAACCAAAGCTTCTCATGTGGGAATATGATGGTTTCAGCTGGTGTAATACTTCAGCAGGACATTTATTATTCAAGGTATGTAAGGGTAGTCTATTGATGATGTAGGTGGCTGTTAGAATACATTCACCCCAATACTTGATTGGCAATTTGGATTGAAAAAGGAGTGCTCTGGCTGTTTCAAGGAGATATTTGTGTTTTCTTTCTACTACACCATTTTGTTGTGGTGTGTGTGGGCAAGTTTTCTGGTGTATGATACCTTTGGATTGAAAAAAAGAATTGGCTTCAGTGTTTGAGAATTCTAATCCATTGTCTGATCTGATTATTTTTATTGAGGTCTGAAACTGGTTTTCAACCATAGAGATAAATGACTTGACTACAGATAAGGCATTACTTTTACTGCTCAATAGATGAGTCCATGTGGCCCTACTGTAATCATCTACTAAAGTGATGAAGTAACTGAAGTTATTGTAGGTCTTGGTGTGGTAGGGTCCCCATAGATCAATGTGTAACAAATCAAAGCATTTGGCAGACTGTGTGGTTTTGGTGGGAAAAGGCAGCCTGGATTGCCTAGCCATGGGACAGATTGGAAAAAAAAAAAGGTTGTTTGGTTGAGAACTTTATTGGTATTGAAGTTAACCCTCTCATCTTTACAAAAGGGACATGACCAAGTCTACAATGCCATAACAAGTCTGCAGCATTTGCATGAGATATAAGGGAAGTATGAGTGAAACAGGAATCACTATTTTTATTAGCAACAATTGTATTTCTTACAATAGGATGAGTAAAGTAAGAATCACTAGCTTTAGTAGTAACAACAAAATTTTCTATATCAGAACTAGGGGAATAGGAATGGGAACTACATGGGTATTGTGCTTTGTTTACATTGAGTACATGAGATGAAAGACAAGGAAAAGTATGGTGGTTCTGTTGAGGAATAGAGTTGTACTTCTGTAGGCACTGTGAGCAGAGAAAGTATAGTCCATCATGTATCCTACCAATCTCCAGAGGCCTCTTTAGTGAAGGGGCCTGCAATAGACAAAGTGAGTTAGTGAAGGTAGTGACACAGTGAAGATGTTTGTTCAAGGAACTGATGGAAATTAGATTGTACTTGAATGTAGGTATTAAAAGAACATCAGACAATGTGATCTCAGGGGTTAGCCTTACTTCTCCAACTTGTGTTACCTTGACTCTATAACCATTAGGTAATCTAACAAGCATTGGATATGGTATGGTGATGATTTTGGTTAAATTGGTTTTATCAAAGGTTATGTGATGAGTATCCCCTGAGTCTAGGATCCAGGAATCAGTTTTCGCTTTGAAACATCCACATGAAAGTTTATCAAAATCAACAGAAGAGTTGCAAGCAATTATAACTGCAAAGTTGACAGATCCATTGTTGGACTGTGGCTCAGTTAATGCAGATCCATCCCCATGTTTCCTCCTTGAAACTGCTGCAGCATGCTGACCAAATGGTGATATTGTTCCTGAGACAAAGTACCTGCAGGACCACTCTGAGTGCTAGATTCACCCTTCTCTAGCAGTTCTCCATGAACATTTGTTGCAGTCCCCTTGCCTTTATGCCCTTTATACCGAGAATTAGAGGAGTTAAATTTTTGGTTCTGGTTGTATTGATTTCTGGGTGGATAGTTATTGTAAAGCTGGTTATTAGGTCCTGAATCAACATTTGGCTTGCTAAGATACCCATGGAGTTTGTAGCACTTGTCCTTTGTTTGTCCAACCCTCTTACAATGCTCACAGTAGGGCCTTGCCCTTACATTGCTATTTGCATAGTTGGTTTGGAAGCCTTGCACACCTGAAGGACCCCCAGAACTTCGTGAAGAACTAGAACTGACATTCATGGAAGAAGAAGATTCTGCAAAGGAGTGGTTGTTTGGCTTGAATTCTCTTTGTTTTTCTTCCTGGACCAAAAGAGCAAAAGCCTGTCCCATAGAGGGTAATGGATTCATCATCAGCATGCTTCCTCGGATGATGGTATAAACCTCATTAAGACCCATGAGTAATTGAATGAGTCGTCGGTCCTGCTCAGCCTTGTGCATTGTTTCTTTAGCACCACATGTGCAAGTGCAGCTACAAAAACTCTTAGCACTTAGTGTGGTGAGTTCTTCCCAAAGCTTCTTCATCCTTGTGTAGTAGGAGGTGATGTCCAAAGTGCCTTGACTGAGATCATTAATTTCCTTTTGAATCTGATACAACTTAGCCCCATTGGTTTGATCATACCGATCTTGTAACTCACTCCACAGCTCCAATGAATCAAACACGTACTCTACACTGTCTACAATATCCTTGCTTAGAGAATTCAGTATCCAGGAGGTAACCATGGCGTCACATCTCTCCCATTGAGGATAATCAAGAGACTGTGGGCTTGGTTTCATACACTCTCCATTGATGAACCCTAATTTGTTCTTCACTGAAAGTGAATGCAGCACACCCCTCTTCCATGATCGAAAGCCAACACCATCGAATGGTACAGGAACCAGCACTGAACCTGCGCTGTCAGAGGGATGGATGTACAATGGGCTTCCAACATCGAAAGTGATGGGAGTTGGAACAGAGGATGAGGATCCATCAACTTGATCCATAACTTCAACCATAGTGAGAATCGAAACAATTGTATTGTTGAATTGAAAAAAAACAAAATTGGAGATGAACAGGATGAGTGAAGATGAAAAACGAGCAGATATGAAATTGAGCAAAGAAGGAAAACCTCTATAGCTCTGACACCATGTTAAATCCAACTCGCTGAGCTTGGATTGATCTTCTCTAATGGTGAACACATGATGCCATTGATGATCAACATGGAAGGAAAGAAGAGAAATTGCTTTTGTATTTCATGAACTGAGCTAACTAAATTACAATGAAACAGTACAAGCTATCTATTTATACAAATAAAGAGAAAGTTCTAGAATAACTAATTACTGCTACAGCTGGCACTAACAACAAACTATCTAACTCTAATGCATAACTGAAAGGTGAATAACTAATCTATAAGCTGCTGAAGTTCTCAATACTAATGGTGGCGGTGGGGGTGGCAGTGGTGATGGAAGTGGCGGTGGTGGAGCTTCTGTCAGTAGCTGGTCGAAAAAGGGGCTACTTTTATACTGAAATTTGCAGCTGGGCATTCTATAGCTGAGACCAATCCTACCATAACATGCACATGAGTTAGGTAAAGTTCGATAGCCAACGCTTAAACAATTGATGCAACTTTCAGCTGATAAATCCGCAGTGCACTGTACAAGTACATATATAGTCTCAGAACCAGAGCGCCGAGTACTATTAGTAGCATACTTTCGCTTACCGCCCCATGAAGCTTGACTTCGTAAACTTTCTAGCATGGTTGTTACATCTTCCATAAAATCATCAGGATTCGAGGCATTTACCCCGCTATATAATGTGTCTTGCGGGCTTATTGACACGGTGCCTATGATGGGCTCATTTGAATATCGTAGCTGACAACTTTCATAATAACCAAAGGCCGATTTATTGTAAGGACACACCTCTAGAATCTTACGAGTCGCATTACTTATACAATAACGGCATACCTGTAATTGTACATCCCCTCTACATTGTGCGATGACACTAATCGTGTCGGAGTTTAGGGCTATGGAAGAATTATAGAATCCAAAACTATCCAAATTTCGTGAAACAGAGGAGAGGGTTGTGTTAAGGTTAGTGTCATATGCACTATTTGGAGAGAACTCAGTATCTGCACATACTTAAAAATCGAATTTAGGCTGTGCTATGCTGAGGTGAAAAATGTAATTAAATTGGAACATTACAAGGACTAGCCATTTCAAGAAACTCATAGCTCTCTTCACTATCTAATGTGTCAGAGACAAATGACTACTACACCTTCAAAAATTTCATGTTCAATTTTATTTATTTCAAAAATTGACTACGGACTTTTTCGTCACTGAAAAGGATGCGAGTGGAGAATTAAGGTTAAGCAGAAAATATAAATTAGTGGTGGCTTTCTATGCCTTAAAAATTACTAAAATATATAATTGATGTATATAAATCAACTAATACACTTATCTTGGAGAGCGTTGGTGTTATTTCAATTGGAACATTAGAACGATGAGTCATTTCAAGAAACTCATAGCTGTGTTCCCCATCATCTACGCAAAACTAAACTCGTCAAGCACAAGTATATAAATAGAATGGCTACAGAGTCAAAAAGACTCAAAATTCCGTGCTCAATTTTATTACTTTTTTGTCTATCTTTACTTGTCATTTATACTATCTTATAATTTTCAAAAATACTTATTCAATTTATAAAATTAATGAATAATTTATATTTTTGGGTCTATTTTACCCTTCTTGTTAAATACTATTTATTTTTCAATATTTAAATAACTTATATTTAGTGAGAATAATTTGGTAAAATTACTGTTATCATCTATTGCTTCTTAATAAACATCTATAGTTAGACAGAGGGAGTACAAGGATTGACTTGGTCACTAAAAATGAAAAGTTAAGACACTGAAAAGGACGGGAGTGGGCAATTAAGGAGAAAATATAGGGAGGTGTTTTCTATGCGTTGAAACTTCCCAAGTAATTGACAAGTTTGAAAAAATAGATCAAAAGAACGAGTTTTTGTGAAGGTTCTTAATTGGCCAAACACATATGTATACCTTTAAACTTGTCCCTAAATTTTATTTTGACACTCCAACTCAACCTTGTTTCATTTTACCCCTTCAACTCCAATTTTCATGCTTCATTTTGGCACTTCTAAGTGATGTGACAGAGTGTGTGCATTACACTTTCTCTAAGAGAGTGAAAGACAAAAAAAAGTATTTTTTAAAAAAATAATAAAAGATTACCCTTCAACTCTATTTCTTTTATGTACCATTTAACACAAAATACTAATTTTATGATTTCTTATTTCTATATATGTTATTCAACTGCAATTTTACATTTTAAAAATCGGCATTCATCCGTTAGTTATTGTAAAAAATTAAAATTGACAGATGATCATTGATTTTTTTTATATATAAAAAAAGTAACAATTTCTTTTTAAGAGTTTCCCTATATTTTTGCGTGAAAAATAACCGACGAAAGTGCGTCGATTTTCTTTCTTAAGAAAATCAATGACAACCCAACGAAATATATCGAGTTTCAACATTTTTTTTGTAGTGTTATTAATTAGCAATGAGCATGAGTTTTTTTTTACTCGTATTTAGTTGAATGAAAAATTAGAAAGCTAATATTTGAGTTAGTCTAAATAGACTAGATATGAAAAATAAATATGTGGTGTTATTTAATTTAATTAATTGTTTTAAAAAAACAACTCACTTTCGTCGATTATTTTTTCACACAATAATGTACAAAAACTCTAAAAAAATATTATTTTTAAAAAATGATGTTCATCCATTATTATTTGTTTTTAAAAAAAAAGATATGATGTTGATTTTTAAAAATGAACATCATCTGTACATTATTGTGTGAAAAAATAATCGATGAAAGTGTGTTGGTTTTCTTTTTTAAACAATTAATTAAATTAAATAACACCACATATTATTTTTTTCATATCTAGTCGATTTGGACTAACTCAAATATCAACTTTCTAATTTTTCATCCAACTAAATACGACTAAAAAAAACTCATGTTCATTGCTAATTAATACACTAGAAAAAAATATTAAAACTCGATTGACTTCGTTGGGTTGTCATTGGTTTTCTTAAGAAAGAAAATCGACGCACTTTCGTCGGTTATTTTTCACGCAAAAATATAGAGAAACTCTTAAAAAGAAATTTTTACTTTTTTTTATAAAAAAAAATCAATGATCATCCGATAATTTTAATTTTTTTTACAATAACTAACGGATGAACGTCGATTTTTAAAATGCAAAATTGCAGTTGAATAACATATATAGAAATAAAGAAATCATTAAAATAGTATTTTGTGTTAAATGGTACATAAAAGAAGTAGAGTTGAAGGGTAATCTTTTATTATTTTTTAAAAAAATATTATTGTTGACACCCAATTTTGGACCTCCACAATACAAATTAATCACCGAGCTTCTTAAATTTCAAACGAGTTGAAATAATTAGCTTTATAAGGTTCAACATATTTTTCAAGTTACTTTTAATTAATTTTATCATTTTCATAGTTTTTGGATAATATATATGTTTTACATAATTATGTATATAATTAGTATATTCGAAAATTGTCTAAAAAAATATTTTTTGTTTTAATTGAATATTTGGTTAAATATTTTAGTTATATAGGAGTTTATATTTTTAACTAACTAGTCTATAATTATATTAATTATTTTTATTTCGTTGAGATTAAGAAGCTCATTAATTAATTTTTTTATTAATTCATCTTGTCTAGTTTTAGTCGAATTACCAACTAAACTCATTCGGCTAAATGTTTAATTCAATTTGGCTACGATTCCAACTTAAATTGGTCATGATTGTAATTCAATAGTTATTTCATAATCTACAAAGATAGTTATTCCTAGCTTAGGTTCCAATTCTTTTAAGACCAATTTTGGGCCGAATTCAATTTCCCACGCAGCCCAATAACTCCTCCCAGCAACCTTTTCTTCAGCTTTCTAATCCCAAGCCCAATTCAACTTTTTCTTCCTCCAACACCAGTCAGCTTAACCCCCGACCCGGCCCATTCCTTAATTCAACAAAACCCATTTCCAGTTCAATATTACCAGTTCACAAACGACAGCAGCAGCAATAAACGGAAAGAACCCAGCAACGTCTCTTTCGACGTTAATACACGGAGGCAGACGGAAAGAGCGAGGGACGTGTACAACAGTACGCAGCGCTGCATCTTCGTTGTCCTCATTCCTCAATGTCTCTCTCCAATTAATGTCACAGCAAGCACGCGTTTCTCCCCCTTTCCTCTTTCGGAATAGGGGAAAAATTTCAGAGAAAAGGTGTTTAGCCAGAATGGTGAAAGGATTTCGAATTTTGAAATCCGAATGGGCCTTGTTGATCCGGATTTCAGCCTCTTTCCCCCCAAAATCCGAACCCTAATTGCTCCCTATATAACCATCTTTTCTGTTCATTTGTGGGGAGGAGATTTTTGAGTTTGAAAATTTGTGTTAGAGATAATTGCTAGAGAAAACAGTGAAAAATTGGGAGTGGGAGAAAAAGATTATTGAAAAAGTGAGGAGTTTGTTTTTGTTTGGAAATTCTGGGTCGAGGAAAAGAAAGCATACAGTGAAAGACTTAGTTTTCTTTGAGGCAAAACAGACCCTAAAATCAACAAATATTGTAAAGAGTATTCAGTTCCTAGCTCCTTCTTCCGAATCCGACTTTCCCGTTGATTGAGGGAACTCCCGAATTTGTGTGGTGAAAGAGCTCATCTCTGCTCGTTCCGTCTCAGTTGCTGCCCGAAAAAAGGTGACTCTTCCCGCATACTATTCTCTGTCTTTTTTTTTCTATTTTTGTCATGGTGTTCCTAGTGTGATATGACCGGCATTTTGTTGTGGTGTTATTGTACTTATTACCAAATATTGGTGGTCTACTTGTACTGCACATATGTTATTAAATGTTTTCCATGAGCTAGTTTAAGTGTCGGATTAAGTCTCTTGTCATCCTGTATCTGGTGTTGATGTTGTCCTGCCGCTTTATTTGAGTTTTGTTTTGTTACTCGAATGCTATTGAGCTTATATTATCTCGTTTATTCTGATATTAAACATTAGGGGTACTGCATTTGGTTTGTTCTGTTGGATGTTGTTACTCGTGCAAGCCTAAGTGTTTCAAATTAATGGATATGCTAAGGATGTCTGTGGTGCTAGCTTTTATTTATTTCTATCTTATTGATCTCATTCCCTCTTTTCTTATGTCATTGTTTGAAAATGAATTAATAGGTATTCTGATGTACTTATTGTTTAGTGTTCAGCCTTCCGTGTGTGTTTATCTTGTGTTATTGGTGGTATTGAGTTAGCTTCGGGTTAGGATTCGTGTTCGGTTTAATGTAGTTTTGCCTTCTCGCTATCCGGATCTTAGTCGAAAATGCTCATATTTGCAAGCCGAGTCGGTATAAAATTCGGGTCTTTTGTTTTATTTCTCATTTTAATTTTGTTGGAGTTTAGCGTTCAAGGTCATTTGAAGTGTGATGTCTTTGGTGTTAATTTCTCATCGATGTATCGTATTTATGGCTACCGTTTTAAAACAAATAAAGTCCATTCATGTTTGATTGCTTTCTAGTAATGTGTAAAATCGAGATCTCGTAAGCCATTGTGTGAAGTTGTGTTGTTGTTAAGCTTTATTATTTCTTCTAATCGGATGCAGATTTTTGCCTAATTTATTTCTTGCCTCACTGTAGGTTATTAAGCACTTAATTAGTGATAGCAAATAGCTCATATGGGTTTGAATAATTTCGTACATTTTATTATACTTAAAACATGCTATATTATGGGATGTTGTTTGATGTACTTTGCCGATATTTGTCTAAATATTTCCTTTAGAATGATTAGATGTGAGGTGTCTTTCTAGTAGGATAAATGGTGGTACTACTTTGTTGCTTAACTTTATTTTATTTATTTTTTCTATTATTATTTATTTTATTTCTTTTTGTGACGAATTTTGTGACTATTTGGAAATTTGTCAAAGTTCATTGGCAGTAGCTTTTTCTTGCATTTTGAATTGTCTAATTTGCTTTGTTACGAATTAAATTTCCTTATTTCAAATGCTAATGTTGTTTTTTTTCTTTCGTATGTTGTGATTGTCTCCGAGTCCTCTTGGACTCCTATCTTCTTTCCCTCATATTCCGGATGGGCCATAAAGGCCCCAAATCCTCCTTTACCCTCGAGTCACCCCCATGGCAAGCTGTGAAACGGGTGTACAGGTCGAAAGCAGCAAGTACAGAGCGGGAAATCAAGTTTTCAGATTCCAGAATGCCCAAGGAAAGGGCTGTATACTTGCTGTATACAGCAGTATTCACTCTTATACATGAGGGATTTTGATATACAGGTCCAAAAAATTAATACAGGAGCTCGAGGAGCTGAATTAAGATGTATACATTGAATGTACAGTCCAATATACAGGGAAAAGGCCCAAAACACGACCCATATACCACAATACACCTTTGCTGTATACACAGGTGTTTGGGAGCGAAAATGGGCTGAAGGAGGCCCAAAAACGCAGCAATAGGCCCAAATTTGACATGCTCTTCCTTTCCCTCCTTTATTATTTTATTATATTTGACTAACGCTTTGATTATCTTATGATTTAACTTAATTAAATTCCTCAAGAATGGTCATTTCATTTTATTTTCGAATTAAATTATATATATATTTTATTACTTAGTTTTTATCTTAATATTAGTCTTGTTGACATTTTATGAACTATTCCCCTTTAGGAAATTCCCCCTTAAGATAAATAAAATGGTAAAAATAATAATACTAATAAGTAAATAAGTTAAAATAAATGAGTTATTTTACTTAGCTAAAATAAATGAGTTCTTTTGCTTAGTTAAAATTTCAAAATCAGTCAAAGTCGTGATGAATTCTTTTATTTAGTCAAAATTTCAAAATTAGTTAAAATAAATGAATTATTTTACTTAAGTTAAAATTTCAAAAATTAGTCAAAATCATTTTGGTCAAATCGCCGGTCAACCGCGAGTTAGCGGGCATTCCGAGGGCCTAACACTTTCTCGGAATGTACATTTGAACTCGAACCCTTTTTTTTTTTCAATTCATTTTATCTGTTTAAGTCTTTTGAAAAATCTTATATTTTTTCTTGATTTTTTACTAAAAATTAAGTGGCGACTCTGTTCTTTTGGAAATTCGATTTCTCTTAAATCATAAGTTTAATCGATTTTTCGAAAACTTAGTCATTTTCCTTTTATATATCTTTTTAAATAAAACAATTTTTTTTTTTTTTGTCTTTAACTCTCTTAGAGAAAATGTGATGCACACACTCTGCCACATCACTTAGAAGTGCCAAAATGGAACATAAAAATTGGACTTGAAGGGTTAAAATGGAACAAGGTTGAGATAGAGTGCCAAAATAAAAATTAGGGACAAGTTTAAGGGTCTGCATATGTGTTTGACCTTCTTAATTATGTCCTTTTTAATGTATACTCTCTCCGTTCTATATTAGTTGATCACTTTCTATTTTGCACAGTTTTTAAGAAATCATAAATAAGATATGATTTTACTAATTTACCGCATAAAAAAAATTCTTCAGAATTTTTAGAAATAAATATGAACACTTTCAAAAAGAATTAATTGCAATGGTAATAAAAATAATAATTAATTTATGGTTTCTTGATTTAATAAGGTAATCAACTAATATAAGACAACTATATTTAGTATTATGATCAATTAACATGGGACAGAGAGAGTATATCTATATCTATAAATAATGTCAATGCCACAATTAATCTTCAATTTCAATTTTTTTTAAAATTACCTATATATAATAGGAGAGATAAAAATGTCACGTATCAACGCTACAATTAATCTTGAATTTCAATTATATATAATAGGAGAAATAAAAGTGTAGATTCTTAACTGCGGAAACGTATACCGTTAAACAATTGGACTTGGTGATTTAAGACAGCATATAGATGCTTCAAGTTTTCAGATTACAAGAACAAATAAAGGTAGTTCCATTACAAGTTGAACTTATTTTACTAGTGTAATAATACAGCTAATACATATGAAACAAGTTCCCTTTTGTGCGGAGCACAAAAACCATTAATAAATCAATCTCAATTCCAAACTAATTAGAGTTCGAACAAATAACAAAGTAGCTCATAAAAGAGGGGTCTTATGTCTAAGGATGTTAACGAGGGTATAATTCAGTTATGGATGCCTCATTACGTGATGAAGAAATAGATTTACTTTTGGCTAATTCTCTAAGTTCTGACGATCTTGAATTGTACTCTTTAATAAGTGAAATTTTTGGGCTAATATCGTTGTGTGTGTAGTATGCAGGCCCTGAAGGTACTGGTAGACTCAGAGAGAGGCTACCACATAAGAAAGAGTTGGTGAACAAACTGTTGCAAATCATTCATAAATTCACACTCGTATTTTTTCTTACGATTTTCATGAGTTAACAATGACGAAAAGTTATGGAAAAGACAATAATAATAAACAAATATGAAAATAGTCACATGATTTGGGTAAGATATTTCTTCTTTGTTTTTTTTTAAATTATTTTTTTACCCTCAAATGAAGGAGTTTCTTTCTAATTTTGCTAAAACAATGGACATCAATGTAGTCTATTGAATCATTAGTTTTGATGTTAATTTCATTATTTCAAAAATAAATTTTCATTTCTACTTATAATATGATAATATAGTCATGATAATAATTATTTTTTAATAGATATGTAAGTAAAAATGATTGGAGAAAGTAAAGTGGTGGTGGCAAGAGATTTTAATCAAATGGAACACTGTAGTGAATATAGCATGATCATATATTTTCATCTTCCTTCTTCATTGGCTATGTATCGTTCCATATAAAAAAAATTAATATTTATATTGAGTATGGAATTTTTTAAGTATGAATTTCCTGTTATTTTGTGTTCATTTTAATTTGAGAAAATGGTATGTCACAAGATACACTCCTTGCTAGCTATATAAAATAGATAAGAAAATAGTGATTGATCATAAAATAATCTTAAATCAAATTAAAGATTCTATAAACAATACTTTAAATTTTATTCATCTATTAATTTTTATTATTTAAAAAGTTTAATATTTTATATCACGATACAACTTCTATAAGATACTAGATACTTTCATTAGACAACAAGTAAAAGATAGATTGTGTATAAAGATAAAATATTGAAATATTTATGGTAATCCTTATTAGTGT
>JAJOOF010010678.1:0-30530 GCA_029582545.1 Solanum lignicaule | reverse complement strand
TGTATTATGCTTGAGCTTGACTCATCTATGGTATTTATGTATCATTCCTTTTTTGTTTCTCTTGCTCCCTTAGTCCCGATTTCCCCCTTGATTATGCTCATCGCTTATGGTCATTTTAATTGCTTCCGCGACCAAGGATATGTAATGATACGCTATGAGGCTTGTTTGGGGTTCCTTCGGGTTCCCCATTCGCCGGTCACGTCTAGGCCCTAGGCTTGGGTCGTGACAATTTTACTAACCTTTACCCCATCATTGTTTTGAAATGTTATGCCTTTTAGGATTTGGCAAAAACAAAATGCAAGAGAGTAGTGAACTCCGACTATGAGCACGACTCTCCATTTCCACCCATCTAAAGAGAAACACAGGGATTTCTAACAATGAGCCCTCTAAGGATCCTCAATAAAAAGACCACTATGCGCTCTTCTGCACACGTGAGTGAAGCCTAGACGAAGCTGGTGGCCAAAAAAGGGCGAATATCTGGTCCAAGGTGCCACAAACATCTCAAGATTAGTCACATGCCTCATGTGTTCTCCCCTATCATTGCTGCAAAATCCCTCAATTGGCTCAAAGAGGCAAGAGAACATACCATCCTTTGGGAGAGGTGACTTTCTAATAATAGGGTCATGAGTGACTACCCAAATATCTAGGAGAAAATTAAGTTTGATGGGTTCAAGCGGTTTACAAGAGGTATTCATGTTGACTTAAAAAGAAGATCATATGGTTTCTGTGTAAGTGGTTTGACCTGTCATAAATGTGGACCAACAACATAATATAATTGAAATTAGGCACACCAGGAAATACAAAGTTATGATCATTTTATCATTGCACAAAATGCTAAACAAGTGTATTACGCTCCATAACCATTGTGTAAAGATAAAGCTAATTTGTGGGTTGTTATAAAGACTAAGCCTCCATTGACCAATCATTATGTGCATCTTAGTGTATCACCTTAATCTACACCTGCACCTAGTGCTACACAAGATAAGACGTCTTCTCTAGCACTTGGACAAAGGAACAGGCTTGGAAGAGTCATGATTGAGTCAGATGGATCATCGTATGTTTATTTTGTTATCTATTTGTAACTTTATATTATATATTTCTTGTAATTAATATATTATTCATGAACTAACATGTTTATTATGAGATTCGCAGGTTGACTCCTGTAAAGGATGTTGCTCGGGCTTTAAAATAGTGTGTTATAAGACTGTTTACACATACTTGTCAGTCTTGAAGAGAGATCCCAAAAAGTATATGTCAGACAATGTTTAATGAATTTAAGGTATATAGTTTTTAGTTAAATTTAATAATTTTAGTATACTTTACTTTTTTTACTATGTAACGCTATTCAAATTATTTTTAGATTGTGTGTTCTTGGGAATTGAGGTATAATATGGTCATTCAGAACACATTTGAGAGGAGAACATCCGTTAGACTGTCTAGCTAGCTAAAGAAAGTTTGGGATACTGATCAGCGTCCGGGTAGGATGTTTCCTGTTGTTTTTGATCAATTGCGTCAATATAGGAACACAGATAAGTTCAAGGAAATGTCCAACAAGTCAAAAAGGCTAGAGACATTCTTAAGGGTGGCTCGTTGCACACCGGAGATGCAAAGAGCGTTAAAACAATTACAAGAGATGGTAAGTTCTAATTAAAACTTTTAATTAAATAATTAGTTGATTAATATCTTTATAAATTTCATTTTTAATTTGTAGGAAAATGAAATGGGGTGCACTCCCCTTGAATATGAGGTTTTCAAGAGGATTTATGTAAAGAAGAAAGAAAATGAGTCGGATCCGATGTGTGGGTAGAGAAAAGAGTCGAACGAACTTTTGTAAGTTATTTAATATGAATAAGGAATATGAATTGTGATTATATATATATATATATATATATATATATATAGTATATAGTCTGATGCTAATTTTAATTTTTAATATGCATGAGAGTATCATCCATACATGAATGAGAATCTAGATAGTTCAGTCCAAATGGCATCTGAACTATCCACTCAAATTTGGACATAGAAAGTGTTAGGCGCACACACAAGGGTAGAGTCTATGGTCAAGGCTCTTGAAACGATGTACGACGACTCCAGTCAAGCTTAGAAGGTATTGGATCATCACTACAAGCTGAGGCACTAGACAATGTTCAGATAGCTGCTATATCGACTCAAATAGCAAAATTTACAGCACCAATGACAGAGTCTGAGCGAAGAAGAGGTTGTAAACAAGAAAATGTGAGTTGACCGTTCAAAAAATCAAAGAACAAGTATTGAACCTCGCTCGTCGATTTACTACATCGTCTCCTGCCGTTGGGATCGACGACGAGAGTTAGGATGAAGATGATTTCATAGATTCCACTCCCTAATTAGCTTCAATCTATTTAGATTACGATTTTTTTTTAAAATTTTGAAAGACTTTATAAGTTTTTAAATTGTGATTTAGCTATTTTTAAAGGTTATTTAAGTTTGTTATTTTATATTTTGTGTAGCATGTTTATTATGTATTTTGTTTGATTGGGCTAAATTGATTTGAATTAAATTGAATTTGCAGGTGGGCAGTAGAAACTTTCCGTTTCTATTGTCAGAAAAATGCAGAAAAAGCGACGGACACGGTGGTTTTGTCCGTCAGTTTTCTACATTTTAAAAAAAAATACCCAGATAAATTATAGACACTTTAGTCCTTCACTTTTCTGGATTTTTTAAAATCAAATTTCCAGAAAAGCAACGGACTATGTCTCTCTCCTGAATTTTTTTTAAAATTTTTTTTTTTAAAAAAAGTGACAGTTGGCTTCTCTTTTCAAGATTTTGAAAAAAATATAAAATTTAAGAAAGCGACGGATTGCATCACTTATTGTTAATTAAAAAAAATTAAAATTTTAAAAAAAGCTACGGATGATGTCACGTTATTCAAAATAATATATATTTATTAAAAAAGCGACGCAGTTCGTCGCTTTTTGGGATGTTCTCCGTCTCTTTTAGAAAAGTGTCGGGCCAAAAAATGGTGAACTTGACTTCGTCACTTTTATGTCGGTTTTGACAAAAAAAAAGGACGTAGTCCACTGCTTTTGGCAATCATTTTTTGATAATTTTTAGTAGTATTTTGTTATTTTTAGTATTATTTTGAGGCATTTTTACTATTTTGGTTTTTGTTATGATAGTTTATGGTTTTGATTAATTTTTTCTCTATATCTATTGCCCCATGATTTTGGAGTTTTGAAATGATTAAGAATATTTGACTTTTCATTGTTAATATTCGAGGATCGGTTACGTCCAATATCGATTTCTTGGGTACCACTTATGATGAGAAATGTGTTTTTTTGTTAATGTTTAAAGAAGAAATCGGTGTGACTTCACTTTTGAATCATATTTTTGATTCTTCTGTGTGTTGATATGAGTTTTTTCAATGAAAATCGCGCGCAAGCTTTTTGATTTTGTAGAGTTGTTCTAAATGATTGTACTTGAAATGCCATGTGTGGTGAGGTCCTACTTGAAAGCATGGTTGTTGAATCCTTAAACTTTCCTTTTTAGACATATTGTCTAACTTAGTGAATGCAAGTAATGATCTTGGGCCAAAACTTTGAATGGAAATCCAAATATTTATACCGTTTGTGATTACCTTGTGACGATGTGCAATCATCTTGACACCTTTTGAGCTTAAAACATATGTTGTAAACTTAGTTGAAGCCTTTTGAGCCGAATTATCCCTAACTTCTCACCCATAAGTCCTTTTCTAAGCCTTGATTTGTTTCAATAGACATCTTAGGCCAAAAACCTAAGCTGGAGGTGTGTACTGGAAGGAGGAAAGAAAGAGAAGTGAAAAGAAAAGAAAGAAAAAAGTGAGAGTCAAATAAAAGGGGTGTCCAATTAATTGAGTGAATGATTGAGGTTTCAATCTCCATATGAAAAGAATAAAAAAACTGAGATGAGGTGAAGATGAGTACAACAATGCTTTGAAAATGGTGAACTCGGTGAGCCAAATTTACCACATCTTTATCCTAAGCCCTATTAGAATCCTAAAAATACCCTTGAGATCTTGAACATGTAGGCAAACCTTGTCACGACCCAAGGTGTAACATCACGTATAAGACCCCAAGATGCCCCATACAAACCATTTAACATTCATCATATAAGATAATAGAACATACGAGATTTACATGACAGTTTCAACATAGCAACGTTTTATAGAGAAAAGTAGAAGTGTAAACATCATCTCAAAGCCATCTTGTACATAAAAATGATGGGGGCGTAGCCCGTACATCAATTTTGAAAACTGAAAGTAGAGACAAAAAGGAAAATCAAACTCAGTCCTTGGGTGATGAGGATTCACCAATTTTCAATCTTGTATATGAGATCCCTAGCAACGGATGTGTGAATTTATAAGGTCAGAACCTACATTTGGGAAAATGTAGGCAAGAGTATGTGTTAGTATAAACATGTACCAAGTATGATAGTCATGCATAAAACATTTGAAAACATACTTAAATTGGGATACCTTTATGAGATTCAAAGACCAAGCTAAAACATGACATAAGAGGGTTAGAAGACATAAGTCGTAAAACATGGTCAATCTAATTAAACATCATCTTAAACGCACGTGAGATACTTCTTGAAGTAACCTTAGTTCATTGTTGTGGGACATTTACCTTTAACCAACATATCAGACCATGTGACCTATCAAAATGGAATCTGGTGTCTACCCCACACCGAAAAGGGGTGTCCCACTTGCCAAGGTAAGACCATGAACTTCTACCTTATATAGATCCACTAGCTAATGTGCATCTAAGAAAATAATCTAGTGGGGGCACATTGGTATGGGATAATGTGATTGATACTAGAAACCCATCCTCTACTAATTGGAGAGCTCCTATGTCAATATCCTCTCGGTGCTAAGTGTAAATTCCACAGAATAGTCATTTTCTTAACTTGTTCTTATTATCCATGGAAGGGCACGTCATATTGCTAATCCAAGCTAAGTTATATGTCATCCATGGAAAGGGACAATTCAATGACCTATCTAAGCTAGGTTTCAGTAGAAAAGCTCCTTAATTTTGATTCATTTTAGGTGAGAAGACCTTTCAACCTTAGAATCCTTTATGTGAGAAAACCTTTCACATTCATGCAAATGAGGTAGTTTTGTGATCAATACTTCACAACAATTAACCACAACAACAACATATATGCTTTTACTCTCAAAGCAATCTATATCATATCTCATCAATTCCATAAGAACATACATAATTTAATAATTAACTTTTCATAGTTCAAAACCCACTTTCAATTATCAATATCTAAAAAACATGGGTTAAGCATGGGTTCATGGGGATTCATCATAAAATCATGAGATTATATTTATTCATGTGTAAAATTTAATAAATAAATTAAGTAAATCAACCGTGAAAGAAACCCATGACATGGAAGAAAAGCCTAACTTAATTGGGGGATTTCTAACTTTGTAACTCGAAGAATTTAGGAACTCCATGGAGGAATGGGATCCATGGATGAAAACCTTCATACCTTGATGAGTCCACAAATTGGACTCATTTAGGGATTTATTTTGATATAAATAGTGTCCTCAATTGCTTATTTTGTCTCAATATCTGATGAAAACTCTTAAGTTTAAGGTATTTGAAGTTTTAGTGAAAGCATGGACACTTAGGCGCAAAAAGGAAGAAAACGGCTGAAAAGAATGAAGAGGCTGAAGCCTGAGCAGCGCCAAACACACATGGCAATTCGCTGAAGGGATTCACTCTGCCCTTTATTCCAGTACACGAAGCCTGAAGGAGAAGGATAAAAAAGGCAATGAAAGGAGCTGTCGGCGCATCGACAAATATTTCCGCGAAGAAGTACTATACCACCCAATGGTCTAGAATGTGAAGATGCTGAAGGCAGGCACGAAACGGTGATGAAATAGAAGAAGGGCGAGTCGCCGAGTCATTCGGCGACATTGACTAACCTCGCCGAAAGATCCGCCAACACTATTTTCTGAAGTCTATAAATACTAAATTTGTTTTTTAATTTTTAAGAGTTTCGAACCATTATTATTATTTTCAGAATAGAATAGTACTTTTTGGATATTTTCTCTCAAGTTTGGAGAGGGTTTTGCGGGAGATTTGAAGAGAGAAGGATTTCATCTTCCCCAAGTTGGAAGTGGGTCTTCTCCATTTTTCTTCCTTTGCTTAAATCAAGGTTTAATTTCTTATACCCATTTTATTTTAGTATCATTTTAGGAGTATTTTGTTATTTCTTGATGTGTGGCTAAAAATCCCATTCTTGGGGTGTGATTTAGCAAATATGTGTTGATATTGTTGTTGGGTCTTGCTTGCTGATAGGTTAGATGTAGTTTAATGGTGATTTCACCTAGTGGTTGTGGTTTAATCTAAAGGGTTTTTAGTTGCAAATACAAAACCACCCATGTGTTTTCAGCTTGCCCGAGAGGGAGGTCGCGAAACCACGACCACTAGACTAATGGCCTAAGGGGTGGGTCGACATGAGGTTCAGCCTGAGAGGGTGAACCCTAGTCCCAGCCTAGTCACTATTATCTTACAAATTTCCTATCGAAAGCATGTACCCAATGATTTATCTCAACTTGTATTGCGGTCACACCCCAAGAACTTTCCTCCATACTTGATTTTCTTGTTATTTTTGTGTTTTTACTACTTGTGACAAAACCCCCAAATCGATATTTGACACTTTTGTGTCACCCCCTTTAATTTAATATGTTTTTAATCGTTAATGTCTTTAGCTATGACTAGTTAGAGCTAAATTTTACTTTTCTATTAATTCTCAAAACCACTCCCTTGGGACACGACCCCAACCTTTAGTTGGGTTACTATATTATCGACGATCGTAGACACTTGTACCGTAGGTTAGTGTTATTGGTCACGATAAGCATCAAATGGCGCCACTGCCGGGGAGTGGTGTTACTTGAGAATTTTTAAACTAGTAGAATTTTTGTTATTCTTAGTTGTAGTGTCACTAACTTTACGTTTAATTTAGTTTTTCCTTGAGTTGTCCATTTAGATGAGCATGGCTGAACAGAGTAGTGGCAAATCGGTCGAAATACCTCACGCTGACCAAACTGGCATCTCATCTAAACGACTTGGCCACCAAAATTTCAGAGGTGGAAGTCCAATGCAGTAACAGAGGAAAGTACATACCCCTTCATGAGCAGAGGAAGTCTAGAAATGGGGAGGAAAATCGTGTTGAGGACACACTTCAAATGATTCTTCAAAAGATCACCGATCAAGATCGAGTGTTGGAAGAAATGAAAGAGAATATTGAAGTGTTGAATCAAATGATTAGATCTCATTCTAGATCAATCTAGCTAATCAGGTCATTCCTGAATTTTGCAGGGCCTCGTCTCCACCCAAATGACATATTGGGGTCACCTAGTGACACTAGCGCTAACCCCAATAACGGAGAGTGATATAGAATTTGGGTGGTGCCACGACGTAAAATAAGGCGCTTCTTGGGAGGCAACCCAAGATTTTACTGCTTTTAATTATTCTGTTCGAATAATGGTGTGCTGATTTTGTAGGATAAAGTGAGAAAGGTGTTGAAAAGTGCAAGTCGGCGAGCCAAGGATAAGTGGGCGAGTCGCCGAATCTATCAGCGATTTTGACTTAATTCGCCATTAGGACTCCAAAATAAAGGATGTCCTGTAAAACTTGACGAGGTAAGTATTCGTTCGGCGCGTCACCGAGTTGATTGGCGATAAGACTAACGTCGCCGAATGACCGAGAACTGAATGGTTATATAAAGGCAAAAGGTCAAAATGTTTGAATCTCTCACTTTCCCTCGTCTCAAACTCCTCAAATTCACACCAAAGGTACTTTTTCCTAGATTTTTACCTCTCCATTAGTATTTTAGTTGGTGAATAGTGCTTGGGGTCGAATTTCTTTGCTGCCTAGAGTTTCAAAAGGTAATTTGATCGGCATCAAAGGTTAGCCCATAAAACCCCGAATTTGTCTTAAAAGCTTTGGCACTATTTTGCAATTGTAGTATCAGGATGACGTGTGCTGGGCCTCTCTGATAGAAATAGGTTGATATGCTATGCATAAATCGAACTTAGTTGCCTAAAATATTTTAATAGTCGAATGCCTTGTTGTTTGTGCTTTAATTTGATTAAGATTGTAATGGGTGTTGCTTGATTGTCGTTATATTGGTTGGGTAAAACCTAAATGGCCCACATTTGTGCTAAATAACAAAAATTGCTCAATGAAGGAATGGGTGACGACATTATTAAGGGTGATCGTAGTTAAATGGCCAAAATTTGGCAGGACCGGAAGAAGTCTGAGTATTCCGGGATGATGGAAAGTATGGGTCTTGTGTGAATTTAGTGTATGCATGCTTTGATTTCATTTCCAGGGCTTGTAAGGTCGATTCTAAGAATTGGGTTGAAAAATAGGCACGTCGAATCATTCGGCGAGCTGGGTCGTACTCGCCAAACGACTCGACGGTTCACCTACTGGTTTTAGATTGCCCTTCATTCATGTTCATAGTGCTGAGAGATCTGTAACTTTCGGCGGACACATCCGTGGTCGCTGAAGGTAGTTGGTGACTCGCCAATAGGATTTTAGTCCGCCATTTTGCATGCCCCTTTACACTCTCTTTCACTGTATCTTTTGGCGGATAACCTTGTCCTCGCCGAAAGTAGTCGGTGACTTGCCGAATAGGCTATTTCAGCACCAACTTGCCTAAAGTTTAAGCAAATCCTTTCGGCAAGCTCGACCTAGCTCTCCAAAGAGGTTTGGCGACTCACTGACTGGATCAGCGAGTCTTTCTGCAAAAATATTCTCTGTGGTTGTGTTTGAATTTTGCCTAATATCTTGATCTTTTGAAGATATGGTACGCACAAACTTAAACGAGCCACCGCAGAAAAAGGCAAAGGGAATTACGATAAATGAAGGAGGATCACGTCCTTCACAGAAAAGAAAGCAAGATCTCCTGCCGGGAGATAAAGGCAAACGAAAGAAGCATATCGCCAGAAAAGGGTCAACTATTAAGCCAGATTTCTCTGAGCCAGATGATGAACGACCCTTGATTCACCGAAAGAATAGGCTCAGAGATAGACATCAATCCACACCCACCAGAGTTCCATTAGCCGTAACTCCTCCTCCTACTGAATCAGTGCCAGCTCCGGCACCACCTCTAGTGGCCCCTGCACTTCCCGTAGCTCCACCTCCACCCAGATTGCTGAACAGATTGAAAGGCGATGGTTTACGAACCATTCTAGAAGAAAAGTTATTATCTGTGGAAGGTTTGAAAGGTAAGCATACTGAGGTGCTTGACATACTCATATATTATGAGTTCGAGCAGTTCACTAGACCACGGGGCTCTTACATCCCTTCCTGGGTTAGGGAATTCTACTTACCCTATGGGGAGGTGGTCCCAAAAATAAGAAAAAGGCTAGTGAGTTCCGACCGGTGAAGTCAGTTATGGTCAGAGGCAAGGAGGTGGAGTGTCACAATGAGCATATTAATGCTGTATTGGGTCGACCGCTGCACTCGGTGCTGCCCTATCAGGGTTTGCCTATTGTTCTGTCCCTAGATGAATTGAAGGGTTGGATAGCTCCGATGATCTCTAACACCACCCCGAGGTGGATGGATACATGAGCTCAGATTGAGAAGAGGGACATGAAAATTGCCTCTCGGTACTGGTTTGGTCTCATCAACAACACTATCATGCCATCCCAGAATGAATCTATTCTGCGTCATCCTAAGGCTACTTTCCTTGGGTCTATCATGGCTAGGAGGCATACCAACTTAGGATTACTATTTCACAGGAGATGGCTATGAGACCCAAACAGATGTAGACGTCTCTTCCCTTTCCTGTTCTGGTCATCGAATTATGTCGGCATGCTGGAGTACCCCGAGATCCTGCCAGCGATATAGAGGTCACTCCATCTTTCTCCACTGATATCTGGCATATAGAGGCAGAATTTACACGAGAGGAGGATGACAGGAAAAGAGCAGCCCCAACAGATACTTCTCCAGAGGTCAATGTTGACTCATTATCAGCAGAGACACCTTCATCCACCCCGGCCTCTGAGTCCTCAGGTATACCAGCTCCCTCTTCTTCGTCCTCACAAGTTCCAGGTGTTCCGTCATCCTCCTAGCCTGCCAGGATCACACAGACTATGATCCTGAAGATGGGGCAGTTGGCCTATTCAACTGATGTGAGAGCTACCCGACTGGAGAAGTCTGTTTCAGGGATGATCGATAGGGCCATACTAGCAGCACTTACCCCACTTCAGACCTCGGTTGATGCCTTGACAGTGAGAGTCATTGCTTGTGAGAGCAGTGAGAGCAGACAGAGGGAAGCCTTTGAGGTCGCGGCTTTAAAACCGAGATCACGAGTTTGAGAAAGGACGTCGACTATCTGAAGTCTACTGACTTCACTTCACTAATAGAGAGGGCAGATGGTGAGGATGCCCTTGAGACTACCGGAGATATGCAGAAGGATGACACAACACATGCATAGTCGGATGTAGAGACCGACGAGAAGCTGATAACAGATAAGGAAAAGATGAGAGAGAGCCAAGATGCGAGCATATTCAGAGATCTTCCAGATCTAGTAGATACGGTTATGCAGCCGGTGATCCAGGCATTGCCGATAGAGATGCCCACAGCAGCTCCTAGTGGATCTGGCACTGCTTTACCATCTGAGACTACTCCGGGCACTGATGCCCTCAACAAATAGAGAGACTGCGTAGACATGACCTTTCTCTACCCTCCTCTCTACCTTGCTTACATTTAGTTTAAGATACGTTTATTTGCATTTGAGGACAAATTGTTTTTATTTGTGGTGGGGTGAGGACCACCTTTTGTGTGCTATTTGATGTTCATATTTTGTGATTACATTTGGGCTGTTATGTTTTTAATTTGTGTTTTTAAAACTGCTTTGCGATTGTTTGAGCTTATGGCTCTATTTTGGGTTTAATTGCAAAATAATTTTGACCCTTTCGAATTTTTTGCACATTTTTTGCCACCCTTCGTGAGTTGAATGTGGCTGTTCTTTCGCAAAAAAATTGAGTCTCGGTTTTGATCATTACCGATGACTTGAATAGTGCTCTCAATTGAACGAACATGAATGTACGACTATGATGAGGCCAAATGAAGTTGCATAGACAATATGTGAACTCTTTGCATCTCGTTGTGATTAGCCATTTATCGAATTGATTCTCTTGTAATGACCGTTGCACACTAGCGAAAGTGTGTAGTCTTGTTTAACTTAAGTGTCGATGCCTTGTGTGATTAGCTTGCTTTGAACCATGCATGAATAAACCTAGAATTTGCCCATTTAGTCTGATTGATTTAGAAAGGTATCCTATTGAAATGATCTTAGGCAACTTTAAAGAGTGTGAGCCAAATTTGACGTATACCTCTTTTGTGGCCTACCCTTGAGCATGTGAAACTCTTTTGAACACCCTTTGAGCCTTACCTTTCTTTGGAAGAACATTGATGAACCCTAGACCTTGCTTGACCCATTACCTATAATCCTCTTGATTTGTGGTTTAGCAAATAGCCAACTTAGGCCAAAAGCCTAAGTTGGGGGTGTGGTAAAAAGGAAAAGGAGAAGTCGAGAAGTGCAAGAAAAGTCCCCCTTAACCCATGGTGTTGCAGAACAAAGGAAACCCTTATATTAAAAAAAAACTGTGGAATAAAGTACAAGAGAAATCGGGTCGCCCAACAATCCATAGAGGTGAATAAAAAGATGACTTAGAAGCACTAGAAAACAAATTGATAAAGGAAAAGAAGGGAATGCCTTGAGAGTACCACATCTCACGAGGAAGAAGTCACTGAGCTTAAATGACCATACCTTTGCACTCATTCCCATTACAAGCATTAGAAAGACCTTTTTGATCTTGAGTAAGCCGAATCAAAAGTCGATTGGAAAATAAGGGCAAACCTATGGGTGAAAACATGCATTGTGGTCCTCGTTTTTGAGTGTGGGCGTTTCATCTGATTCCTGATCATGTATTGATTAACCTCTGTGTGTGAATATGGAATCATTCTTTATGTGAGGGCATTTAGATACTTTTTTTTGAGCTTGAACTTGCACAAGTAGCAAGTATTGCGAGCATGAGAATCTTTGGTAATGGTGTGTCACAACTTGAATCTTTGAGTGCACAATTGATCCTTGCATAAGTAAATTGAGTCGTGTTGTTGCATTCATGATTGAATCTTGTGTAGCACTGATTGAGACACCCTTTTTGAACGGCTGAACTTAAGTTTGCTTGAGGACAAGCAAAAGTTTAAGTTGGGGGTGTTGATGAGTCCACAAATTGGACTCATATAGGGCTTTATTTTGATAGAAATAGTGTCCTCAATTGCTTATTTTGTCTTAATATTTGATGAAAACTCTTAAGTTTCAGGTATTTGAAGTTTTAGTGGAAGCATGGACACTTAGGCGCAAAAAGGAACAAAAAGGCTGCAAAGAACGAAGAAGCTGAAGCCTGGGCATCACCAAGCACACTTGGCGATTCGCCGAAGGGGTTCACTCCGCCTTTTGTTCCAGTACGCGATGCCTTGAAGGAGAAGGATAAAAAAGGCGATTAAAGAAGCATTCGGCGTGTAGCCGAATATTTCCGCGAAGCAGTACTATACCGCCCAATGGTCCAGAACGTGAAGATGCTGAAGGCAAGCACGAAACGGCAATGAAACAGAAGAAAGGCGAGTCGCCGAGTCATTCGACGACATCGACTAACCTAGCTGAAAGATCTGCCAGCACTATTTTCTGAAGTCTATAAATACTAAACTTGTTATTAGTTTTTAAGAGTTCCGAACAATTCTTATTATTTTCAGAATAGAATAGTACTTTTTGGATATTTTCTCTTAAGTTTGGAGAGAGTTTTGTGGGAGATTTGAAGAGAGAAGGATTTTATCTTCCCCAAGTTGGAAGTAGGTCTTCTCCATTCTTCTTCCTTTGCTTAAATCAAGGTTTAATTTCTTATAACCATTTGATCTAAGTATCATTTTAGGTGTATTTTGTTATTTCTTGATGTGTGGCTAAAAACCCCCATTCTTGGGGTGTGATTTAGCAAATATGTGTTGATATTGTTGTTTGGTCTTGCTTGCTCATAGGTTAGATTTAGTTTAATGGTGATTTCACCTAGTGGTTGTGGTTTAATCTAAAGGGTTTGTAGTTGCAAATACAAAACCACCCATGTGTTTTCAGCTTGCCTAAGAGGGAGGTCGTGAAACCAAGACCACTAGACTGATGGCCTAAGGAGTGGGTCAACATGAGGTTCAGCCCGAGAGGGTGAACCCTAGTCCCATATCCTAACACTTAGCTCGAGAGAGTGAGTGGGTTAAGGCGTAGGATGGTCTTCATGCGGCAAGTGGGTGTCCGAGAGGAACCCATTTGAAACGGGGTAAGTTTCCCGAGAGGGAACTTATTTCCATCTAAAGCTTAGCCTAGTCACTATTATCTTACAAATTTCCTATCAAAAGCATGTACCCAACGATTTATCTCAACTTGTATTGCGGTCACACCCCAAGAACTTTCCTTCATACTTGATTTTCTTGTTATTTTGTGTTTTTACTACTTGTGACAAAACCCCCAAATCGATATTTGACACTTTTGTGTCACCCCATTTAATTTAATATGTTTTTAATCATTAATGTCTTTAGCTATGACTAGTTAGAGCTAAATTTTATTTTTCTATTAATTCTCAAAACCACTCCCTATGGACACGACCTCAACCTTTAGTTGGGTTACTATATTATCGACGATCGTAGACACTCGTACCGTAGGTTAGTGTCAATGGTCACGATAAACATCATACCTCAATGCCAAAATCTTGCCTCCAATGGTGGAATTTGAGGCTTGACTTGAAACCCTAGGTTGACTATTTCCTCTTCAAGATTTCTTGAGAGAGAAATATCGCCGTCTTGCACCATCCTTGGCATCGTCCTGCTCTAGGTCATTAGGCGACATAGTACTGCTTCACGGAAGTACTCGGCGATCCGCCGACTGCTCCCTTTTTCCGCCGACTTGATCCTTTCCTTCATGGATCAACACACTGGAACAAAAGGCGAGGTGAAACCTTTCGGCGATTCGCTAAGTGAACTCGGCGATTCACCAAGTGAACTCGGCGGTTCTCAAGCCTTCATTTTCTTGTTCTTTTCAGCCTTTTCGTTCCTTTTTGCGAAGTAGTGTCCATGCTTTCCTTTAAACTTCAAATTCCTGAAACTTAAAGGTTTTCATCAGATATTGAGATAAAATAAGCATTTGAGGACACAATTTCTATTAAAATATAACCCTAAATGAGTTCAATTTGTGGACTCATCAACACCCCCAACTTAAACTCTTGCTTGTCCTCATGCAAACTCAAGTTCAGCTGTTCAAAAAGGGTGTCTCAAACAGTGCTCAGAAGACTCAATCATGAATGTACACAACAAGACTTCAAACTACTTATGCGAAGATTCAATTGTGTACTCAAAGATTCAAGTTGTGACACACCATTACCAAAGATTCTCATGCTCACAATACTTGCTACTTGTGCAAGTTCAAGCTCAACAAAAAGTATCTAAATACCCTCACATAAAGAATGATTCCATATTCACACATAGAGGTTAATCAATTCAAGATCAGGAATCAGATGGAACGCTCACACTAAAAAAGAGGAACACAATGCATGTTTTCACCCATAGGTTTTCCCTTATCTTCCAACCGACTTTCAAATTGGCTAACTCAAGATCAAAATGCTCTTTTCAAGGCTTGTAATGGGGCTGAGTGCAAAGGTATGGTCATTTAAGCTCAGTGACTTCTTCATTCTCATGAAGTGTGGTGTTCTCAAAACGTCATTTTTCCTCCCCTTATCACTTTTTCTTCTAATGCCTCTAAGTCATCCTTTTATTCTCTCTCCATGTATTGTTTGGAAACCCGATTCTTTTTTTTTGCACTTTTTATTCCACAATTTTTTTTGAAAGGTTTCCATTCTGTTTTGCAATACCATGGGTTAAGGGAGACGTTTCTTGCACTTCTTGACTTCTCCTTTAACTTTTTACCACACCCCAACTTAGGCTTTTGGCCTAAGTTGGCTATTCACTAAATCACAATTTAAGAGGATTATAGGTAGTGGGCCATGTAAGGTGTAGGGCTCATCAAGGTTCTTCCAAAGAAAGGTAAGGCTAAGAGGGTGTTCAAGAGAGTTTCACACACTTATGAGTAGGCCATAAAAGAGGTATATGTTAAATTTGGTTCACACTCTTTAAAGTTGCCTAAGATCATTTCGAGAGCACACCTTTCTAAATCAATCAGACTAATGGGGAAAATTCTGGGTTTATTCACGCATGGTTCAAAGTAAGCTAATCACACAAGGCATCGACACTTAAGTCAAACAAGACTCCACACTTTCGCTAGTATGCAACGGTCATTACAAGAGAATCAATTTGATAAATGGCTAATCACAACAAGATGCAAAGAGTTCACATATTGTCTATGCAACTTCATTTGGTCTCGTCGTAGCCGCACATTAATGTTTGTTCGATTGATAGCACTGTTCAAGTCATCAGTATTGATCGGGACTGAGACTTAAATTTTGCAAAAGAACAGCCACTTTCAACACACGAGAGGTGGCAAAAAATTTCGAAAGGTTCAAGGTCAAAATCATTTTTGTAATTTAAAAACAAAGCGAGCCATGAGCTCAAACATCCACAAAAAGTAGTGTGAAAACAATTTTAAACATAATAGCCCAAATATAAACAAAACACGAGTTTGTCAACACAAAAGGTGTGGGCCTCACCCCACCACAAATAAAAAGTATTTGTCCTTAAATGCAAATGATGAATATCCAATAGTGAGAATAAAGAAAGATAGAGAGGGAGGTAAAGAGGGGATCCTGTCTACATGCTTGCTCCATCTGTTGGGGCATCATTGCCCGATGCATTAGCCTGGAATGCGATAATGGTTCCCGCACTATTATTCCTAGCTTCTGCAGCGATGTTACCCGCAACCATTCTGCCCACTTCATGGACCGCTAGAAAGGAGTCTATGGCTATGTAGAATCCACGAAGGAATAGTGGGATCACTGATGGTGGTGATGGAGTTGGCTCTGATTCAATAGTTATGGGAGTGGTAGTTGAAGGGGTTCCAGTTGATGTGGGCTGAGCTCTACCCCTGAGTTCATCTCTTCTACTCATCAACAGTTGCTCATCATCCGGCTTAGAAAATTCTGGTTCAATATTTGTGCCCTTCCTAGCTATGTGCTTCTTTCGTTTGCCTTTATCTCCCGGTTGAAGGTCATCCCTTTTTCTCTTCCGAGAGTTTGATCCTCCTTCATTGATTGTAATGCCTTTAGCCTTTTTATGTGGTTGCTCAGTTAAATTGGTGCATACCATATCTGCAAAAGTTTTGGGAGGAGTTAGGGAAGAAAAATAAAATCACACGCAATTTGCTACAGAAAGGCTCGCCAAGTGGATTGGTAAGTCGCCAAACCTCTTTCGGTGAGCAAGGGTTTGTCCGCCGAAAGTTACAGTGCATAAGGGTCTCAGGGGTAGCATGCAGAGGGCAATCAAGAGTAGTTTTGGCAATTTGCCCAGTGCGTTCGGCGACCTTTGGCTTTTCTCCAAAATTTATAGTCTCATCCAACTAGACCTGATACTAAGGGCGAGATGGAGACATTGGGCGAATCACCGAATGATTCGGCGATCTCGACTCAGCTCGCCGAATAGTCCAACGTGCCCATTTTTGATCCATCTTCTCGAATTCAATCCGGCAAACTCCGAAAGCAAAATCAAAGCATGCACTAATGAAATTCGAACAAGACCCATACTACCCACCACTCCAGAATACTTAGATTTCTTCCGTACTTGCCGCATTTGGCCATTTGACTATATTTTCTCTTAAGAGCAGTGTCACCCTCTCTATCATTGAGAATTTTTTTGACATTTAGCACATACATGGGCTACTCAGACTTTGCCCAATCAATCAAACCAACATGCAATCATTACCCCTCTCATTAAAAAGCACAAAGATTACGAGCATTCAACAATCAGACAACACATGCAAAAGTTTCGAAGTAAAATAGGCATGAAATCATTCTAATACTATCAGAGAGGCCCAGCACATATCACTAACAAACAATCATCGCAAATGAGTACAAAACTTTCACCATAAGTTTGGGGTTTTAGGGTCTAACCTTTAATGCCGATCAAATTTGCTATTGAAATGCTAGGCAACAAAAAATCCAACCCCAAGCACTAATTATCCACTACAATACTAATGGTAAGCAACAATCTAGGAAATAATACCTTTGGTGTGATTTTGAGAAGTTTGAAACGAGGGAAAATGAGAAATTCAAATTTTTTGTCCTTTTTCCTTTATATAACCGTTCAGTTCTTATCCATTCGGCGATGTTAGTCTTGTCGCCGATCAACTCGATGACGCACCGAACACATACTCATATTGCCGAGTTTTACAGGACATCTCTTATTTTGGGGGCTACAGCGGCGGATTACATCAGAATCGCCGATAGGTTCGGCGATTCGCCAACTAGATCCTTGGCTTGCCAACTTGCACTTTTCAACACCTTTCTCACTTTATCCTACAAAATCAGCACACCATTATTCTAACATAGTAATTAAAAGCAGTAGAACCTTGGGTTGCTTCCCAAGAAGCGCCTTATGTTACGTCATGGCACGACTCAAATCCTGTCTCATTCTCCGTTATTGGGGTTAGCCCTAGTGTCACTAGGTGACCCCAATATGTCATTTGGGTGGAGATGAGGCACTACAAAACTCAGGAGTGACCTGATTAGCTGGATAGATCTAGAGTGAGATCCGATCATTTGATTCAACACTTCGATATTCTCCTTCATTTCTTCCAACACCCGATCTTGATCGGTGATCTTTTGGAGAATGATTTAAAGTGTGTCCTCGACACGATTTTCCTCCCTATTTCTAGACTTCCTCTGCTCATGAAGGGGTATGTACTTTCCTCTGTTAATGCATTGGACTTCCACCTCTGAAATTTTGGTGGCCAAGTCGTTTAACTAAGATGCCAGTTTGGTCAGCGTGAGGTCCTTTTGGACTCCTTGGTTCATTTCGACCGATTTGCCACTACTCTGCTTAGCCATGCTCATCTAAATGGACAACTCAATGAAAAACAAAACTTAAAAGTAAAGTTAGTGAAACTACAACTAAGAAGAACAAAAATTCTACTAATCTAAAAATTCTCAACTAACGCCACTCCCCGGCAGCGGCGCCATTTTGATGCTTATCATGACCAATGATACTAACCTATAGTTCGAGTGTCTACGATCGTTAATAATATAGTAACCCAACCAAGGGTTGGGGTCGTGTCCCAAGGAAGTGGTTTCGAGAACTAATAGAGAAATAAAATTAAGTTCTAACTAGTTGTAGCTAAAGACATTAATGATTAAAAACATTGTAAATTAATGAGGGACACAAAAGTGTCAAATATCGATTTGGGGGTTTAGTCACAAGTGTAGCAAAAACAGTAAAAATAGCAAGAAAATCAAGTATGGGGAAGATTTCTTGGGGTGTGACCGCAATACAAGTTGAGATAAATAGTTGGGTACATGCTTTCGATGGGAAATTTGCAAGATAATAGTGACTAGGCTAAGATTTAGATGGAAATAAGTTACCTCTCGGGCAACTTACCTCGTTTCAAATGCGTTCTTCTCGGACACCCATTTGCCGCATGAAGACCAACCTACGCCTTACCCCACTCACTCTCTCAAGTTGAGTGTTAGGATATGGAACTAGGGCTCACCCTCTCGTGCTGAACCTCATGTCGACCCACTCCTTAGGCCATCAGTCTAGTGGTCTTGGTTTCGCGACCTCCCTTTCAGGCAAGCCGAAAACACACGGGTGGCTTTGTATTTGCAACTACAAACCCATTAAATTAAACCACAACCACTAGCTGAAATCACCATTAAAATACATCTAACCTATCATCAAGCAAGATCCAACAATAATATCAACACATACTTATTAAATCACACCCCAAGAATGGGGGGTGTTTAGCCACACATCAAGAAATAGAAATTTATACCTTTAATGATGTTGAAATCAAATGGGTATAGAGAAATAAGTCTTGATTTGAGCAAAGAAAGAAGAATCCAAGAGCCCACTTCCAAATTGGAAGAGATGAAACCCTCTTCTTCTTCAAGTTTTTCAAAACCCTCTCCAAACTTGAAAGTAAAAAATAAAAATTACTAAAAATTATATTAAGAATATGATATTGTCCGATAATACTATGAAAATTGATACTAAGCTACAACTCTCCACGAGTATTTATAGTTTTCAAAAATTTGTGTTGCAGCGGATCATTCTGCGACACTAGTCGGAATCGCCGATTAACTTGGTGATTCACCCCTTGGTGTGGTTCATCACCGTCTTGTACCATCCTTGGCATCATCGTGTTCTGGGTCGTTGGGCGACATAATACTGCTTCGCGGAACTACTCGGCCATCTGCCGACTGCTCTCTTTTTCCGCTGACTTGATCCTTTCCTTTAGGGCTCAACACAGTAGAACAAAAGGTGAAGTGAAACCCTTCGGCGATTCGCTAAGTGAACTCAGCGATTCACCAAGTGAACTCGGCGGTTCTCAGGCCTTCATTTTCTTGTTCTTTTCAGCCTTTTCGTTCCTTTTTGCGAAGTAGTGTCCATGCTTTCCTTTAAACTTCAAATTCCTGAAACTTAAAGGTTTTCATCAGATATTAAGATAAAATAAGCATTTGAGGACACAATTTCTATTAAAATATATCCCTAAATGAGTCCAATTTGTGGACTCAACAAACATGAACATGAACTATAACTATGACTTCTTAAGAAGTTCTACTTAGTATGAGTGGGGGTATGGGACTCCACTTATGCATTGCACAAGTAGGCTGTAAGAGTGGTTGTGATGTGATTCCCTTATGCTATGAAGACTTATGAATTATGCATGTATGATATATATTGTTGTTAATAGTGACTTTACTTGCTACAAGTTATGAACATGAATGTTTCCTTGTCTATGAGTATTGGCTATGGATGAGGTCAACGTATGATATGCATGATTATGGTGGCCTAATAGTGGTACTTAGTATTAGGTAGGATTATGGGATTTTACCTATGCATTGCACAAGTATTGCTTAAGGTTGCTTATGACATGGTTTGACTTATGCTTCTACACTAATGTACATGATGACTTTTAAACTTGATAAAATGCATGGTTTCAACTAAATATCCCTTTTTAGCATGTTTTCAAGGATTTTATGCATAGCTACCATACCTAGTGCATTTATGTGCTAACCCATATTTTCTTCATTTTTCTATAAGTGTAGGTTACGGTAGTTGAGGTATACTTCTCCCTTTGTGTAAAGCTTGGATTGATTCTCTTCACGCTTTTGGTGAGTCCTCAAGATTTGAGGATGAAAGTTGTTCATTCCTAGTTTCTTCTACTTTTCCTTTTGAGACTATGTTGTAAAGGTCTTAGACCCTTATTGATATTTGATTGTTATATATGGCTTTTTGAGATAATGTCTAGACTTCCATTTGGTTTTTATGAAAAGATTTCGATTGTAAAAAGTTTAATTCCGCATCATCTCTATGACTTTATGTTTATGATATGCTAAGGGCTTGTATGAAACCCTTCGGGGTTGAGTATGCCGTGTTACATCTAGGGGGTACCCTTAGGTCGTGACAAACTTGGTAATCAGAGCACACAGTTTAGAATGATCCTAGGATGATGTCTCATAATCCACGTCTAGTAGAGTCTTGTTCATGAGTGTGAAGCGCGCCACACTTATGAATGAGAGGCTATAAGATGCTTAGGAAATTTCAATTCTTTAATTACTCTTTAGGTGTGCCTTAGAATTTTAACTCTATGAAGTCCTTTTCCTAACCCTTCTCTTGTGTCTATAGGATATGAATACAACAAGGGAGAACGCAAGAAGGATGGAAGAGGAGAATGTGAATGAGGGAGTTCCTCCCCAAGGTCCCCAAGAGCCTCAAGTTCCTAAAGCTCCTATTGATGTGGGGGCTATGACAAATGTGGAAATAAGGTCGGCTCTCCAAATATTGACCCAAGCCGTGACGACCCAAGTCAATAGGGATACTAGGACTCATGTGAACCCCAATGTAAGTACAACCGCTTCAAGGATAAGGGATTTTACTAGAATGAATCCTCCTATGTTCTATGGCTCCAAAGTGGAGGAGGACCCCTCAAGGGTTTATTGATGAGAACTTTAAAGTGCTTGATGTTATGGGAGTGTCTCCACAAGAAAAAGTGGAATTAGCCGCCTACCAATTGAAGGATGTGGCACGAGTACGGTATGAGTAATGGAAGGGTGAGAGACCCGTAGGGGCGAGCCTGATAGATTGGGAATTGTTCAAGTCGGTCTTCCTTGATAGGTTCTTTCCCCTAGAGTTGAGGGAATGAAAAATGCAAGAGTTCATAAATCTTAGACAAGGGGGTTTAAGTGTGAAAAAGTATGCCCTTAAATTCACTTAATTGTTCAAGTATGCTCCAACCTTAGTGGCGGATTCGAGGGCCAAAATGAACAAATTTGTGATGGGGGTATCCGACTTGGTAGTCAATAAATGTCTTTTGGCAGTGCTCATCCCAAGTATTAATATTTCACATCTCATGGTCCATGCTGAACAAATTGAGGAACAAAAGCTCAAGCAAGTGAATTGGGAAGTAAAAAGAGTAAGGACCGATGATGGGAATTCTTCCAAAGGTAAGTCCGAGGGTTAAGGGCAACCAAGGTTCAAGAGAAGGTTCCCCAACCAAAGATCCTCTAGTGCTCCAAGGGTCAACAAATATAGGGTGTCTAACCTTAAGCCTCAAGGAGGCAATAGTGGTGGGTCTTCTATGGTAAGTCCTACATGTGCTAAGTGTTGTAAGAAACATGATGGTAAATGCCTTTCCAGCATGGGTGTTTGCTATGGTTTTGGTAAGAGTGGGCATCAATTGAAAAATTTCCCAATATTTGCAGCCAAGGGGAGAGAAGATAGGCAAACTCCTGCTAGCGGTTCAAATTTTGATGCTCCCTAGAAGATCTGCTTCTATTCAATCCCGAGGTGACCAAGAGAGCTCCCCGGATATTGTGACCGGTATGTTACAAGTCTTTTCTATTGATGTATATGCATTGTTAGACCCCGGTGCCACTTTGTCCTTTGTTACATCTTTTGTGGCTATGAAGTTTGAAATACTCCCCGAAGTGTTAGTAGAGCCTTTTTCGGTTTCTACCCCGGTTGGTGACCCGGTAGTGGCAAAAAGAGTCTATAGGAGTTGTCCTATTTATTTATTCCATAAGGTTACCTTGGTGGATTTGGTCGAGTTAGACATGATAGATTTTGATGTGATTTTGGGTATGGATTAGTTGCAAGCATGTGATGCCTCTATTGATTGTAGGACTCGACTGGTTAAGTTTCAATTTCCAAATGAGTCCATTTTAGAGTGGAAAGGGGAAATTATATCCCTAGAGGTCAATTTGTTTTTTGTCTCAAAGCAAGGAAAATGATCTCCAAAGGGTGCATTTACCTTATTGTTAGGGTTATGGATGTTGAGTCCGAAATCCCTTCTCTAGAGTCGGTCCCCGTGGTGAATGAATTTTTGGAAGTCTTTCCCGATGACTTGCCTGGCATTCCTCCCGAACGGGAAATAGATTTTGGCATTGATCTTTTTTCGGATATGCAACCTATCTCCATTCCTCCTTATAGAATGGCTCCGACTGAGTTGAAAGAGTTGAAGGAGCAACTAAAGGATTTGCTAGACAAGGGTTTTATTCAACTGAGTATCTCTCCATGGGGTGCTCCGGTATTGTTTGTTAGAAAGAAGGATGATTCTCTTAGAATGTGTATCGATTATCGTCAATTAAACAAAGTGATCATAAAGAATAAGTATCCCCTTCGGAAGATTGTCAACTTATTTGATAAACTTCAAGGGGCCAACTATTTCTCCAAAATAGATCTTCGTTTGGGTTACCATCAACTAAGGGTAAGAGGGGTTGACATTCCCAAGACAAACTTTAGGACCCGGTATGGTCACTATGAATTTGTGGTTATGTCATTTGGGTTGACGAATTCCCCGGCGGCATTTATGGATCTAATGAATAGAGTGTTTAGACACTATCTTGATATGTTTGTGATCATGTTTATCAATGATATTTTGATCTATTCAAGGAGTGAAAATGAACATATGGACCATTTGAGGATTGTATTACAAGTTCTTGAAGACCACCAATTATATGCGAAGTTTAGTAAATGTGAGTTTTGGCTAAGGTCTGTAGCCTTCCTTGGTCATATCGTGTCAAGCAAGGGTATTGAGGTAGATCCTAAGAAGACGGATGAGGTCAAGAGTTGTCCTAGACCTCTAACTCCTACCGATATTAGAAGCTTTTTGGGTTTGACCGGTTACTATAGGAGGTTTGTTAAGGGTTTTTCATCCATTGCTTCTCCGTTGACGTCTTTGACTCAAAAGAAAGCTAAGTTTGTGTGGTCGGAGGCTTGTGAGAAAAGCTTCAAAGAGTTGAAAGATAAAATTACTTCCGCTCTGGTGTTGACCTTACCGGAGGGTACCGATGGGATTGTGGTATATTGTGATGCCTCGAGAGTGGGGTTAGGACGTGTACTCATGCGAAATGGTAAGGTAATTGCCTATGCTTCAAGGCAATCAAGGTACATGAAAAGAATTATCCGACCCATGATCTTGAATTAGTGGCAGTAGTATTTGCTTTGAAAATATGGTGACACTACTTGTATGGGGTCCATGTGGATGTTCTCACCGATCACAAAAGTCTTCAATATGTGTTTACTCAAAGAGACTTGAATCTCCGACAAAGAAAGTGGTTAGAACTATTAAAGGATTATGACATGAGTGTCCTTTACCACCCCGACAAGGCTAATGTAGTTGTGGATGCCCTAAGTCGATTGTCCATAGATAGTGTGGCCTATGTAGAGGATGAGAAGAAGGAGTTAGTTTGAGATGTAAATAGGTTGGCCCGATTGGGTGTCCAACTAGTGGATTCCACCAAGGAGGGTGTCACGGTCCACAATGGTTCCGAATCATCCTTCGTGGTGGATGTTAAGTCCAAACAAGACCTTGATCCGGTATTAATTGAATTGAGTGAGTCGGTGCTCAACAATTCCGTTGAGGCTTTCTCCCAAGGGGGAGATGGGGTGCTTAGGTGCCAAGGTTGATTATGTGTTCCGGATGTTGATGGCTTGAGAGAGCAAATTCTAGACGAGGCTTATGGTTCTAGGTAGTCTATTCATCTGGGAGCCACCAAGATGTACCGTGATCTACGATAAGTCTATTGGTAGAATGGCATGAAGAAGGATATAGTCGGTTTTATGGCCAAGTGTTCGAATTGTCAACAAGTTAAAGCCGAACACTAAAGACCCGGAGGGTTGTCCCAAGATATATATATCCCTACTTGGAAGTGGGAGGATGTGAATGATGGTTTTTTTTGTAGTTTGCCTCGTACCCGTAGGCAACATGATTCTATTTGAGTCATTGTGGATAGAATGACAAAGTCCGCCCACTTTATTCCCGTCAAGGTTTCCTTTTCGTTGGAAGATAATGCCAAATTGTACATCAAGGAAATAGTGAAGTTACATGGGGTTCCTTTGTTGATTATTTCAGATCGAAGTACTCAATTTACTTCACACTTTTGGAAGGCATTCCAAAAAGGACTTAGTAATAAGGTTAAGCTTAGCACGACTTTTCATCCCCAAACCGATGGTCAAGTAGAATGTACCATCCAAAACATAGATGATATGTTGAGAACATGTGTTATTGACTTCACGGGTAATTGGGATAACCATCTACCATTAATAGAGTTTGCCTACAATAATAGCTACCACTCAAGTATTGCCATGGCTCTTTTTGAAGCATTGTATGGTAGGAGGTGTAGATCTCTGGTTAGTTGGTTTGAAGTAGGTGAAATTGCTCTAGTTGGTCCCGAACTAGTTTATGAGGCCATCGAAAAAGTTTGACTCATTAGAGAGAGGTTGAAGACGGCCCAAAGTCGGCAAAAGTTTTATGCCGATGTTAGAAGAAGGGATCTAGAATTTGAAGTTAATGATTGAGTCTACTTGAAAATCTCACCAATGAAAGGTGTGATGAGGTTTGGTTAAAAGGGGAAGCTTATTCCCCAGTATGTGGGCCCATATCAAATCTTGAAACGTGTTGGGAAAGTTGCATATGAGTTAGACTTACCGAATGAGTTGGCTCCGGTTCACCTGGTATTTTATGTTTCCATTCTCAAGAAGTGCATTGGAGATTCGGTATCCATCAATCCTTTAGAAGTTTTGGGAGTTGATGAGAGTCTATCTTACGAAGAGATTCCGGTAGAGATTTTAAACCGACAAGTTAAGAGGCTGAGAAATAAGGAAGTAGCTTCCATAAAGGTTTTATGGAGGAATCATTTAGTTGAGGGTGCTACATGGGAGGCCTACGACGATATGAAGTTCCGCTATCCTCATCTTTTTCCTTCTACTCCTATTCAAGCTTGAGGTAAGTAGTTCCTCTTGAGTTCCTAGTTTTGGGAGTCATGTGTGCTATATGTGTTTTCCATGATTTCCTTATGATCATGCATGTTCTTGAGAAAAAAATATCATGTTTAGTAATAAAATGTGTATTCACGAATTGTGTCCTTCATGTTGTTGTGCATTTGAGTATGATGTTGCATATTTGACTTCATGAGGTGAATTGATGAACATGATATGTTATGTTTTATGAGATGGCATATTGGCTCCATAATGTTGTGTTGAGCATGCTTTTTTTTGGAGAAGGTAGTTCCTCCTATGAACATGAGAAATTTTGAATTTCATGCATATTGGGTTGATAGATGTAGTTCCTACTTCCTTTTGTTGCATTGATCATGTTGAGATGGAGTTGAAGTTTCCTCCTTTATGTGGTGAGTTATTTTGATATTTCATGCTTGTTGGGCTGCTAGTCTTGAGTCTTTAAATTCCATAAGGTGTCTAGATTGTCATTCGAGGATGAATGTTCCCAAGGGGGAGATAATGTAACACCCAGAAAATTAGTAGGTGAAACTAGAGCCTTATGTTTGAGTCTTAAAATTTAATGCATGATTTAGAGTTGTAAAATAGCCCCCAAATTTTTTCCTAAGTATAAGTTCAAGTGAGGGTTCAAGGAAGTTGAAAGGCATCATTGCCCATACAAGCACTCTTGAACTCTGCCTTAGCCGTGTGGACAAAAGACATTGTTCAAGTGAGGTTGCAAGGCGTGTGAAAGCCTTCACTGCCCTTAGAAGCTCTCGTGAACCATGCCTTAGCCATATAGGCAAGGAGGCAAGTTCACGTGAGGCTTCAAGGCCCGTGAAAAGCCTCCACTGCCCTTGGAGGCCCCTCGTGAACAAATGCCTTAGACATTTTTGGCAAAGAGGCAGTTCACGTGAGGGTCCACGAGGCGTGAAGGACTTCACTGCCGTGGAGCGCCTCTCGTGGTAAATGCCTTAGTCACGTGAGGCAGTAGGCATGTTCACGCTAAGGTCCTTGGCTTGTGGAAGCTTCCACTGCACGTGGGGACCCTCGTGGACAATGCCTTAGATTTAAAAGCCAAAGGCATCAAGTCCATGTGAGGGACCACGGCATGTGGAGTAGTCCACTGCCCGTGAAGCCCCTCTTGGACTTTGCCTTAGTTTTTTAGGCAGTTCACGTGGGGGGCAAAAATGGGTAATTTTGTAATTTTATTTTTAAGTCCAATTTTAAATGGGTATATTTTATATTTATTTTTAAATAAATATATAAGGTAATTCAAGTCATTAAACACCCAAACAAAGTCACTTTCACAAAGACCCAAATCAAAATCAAAAGTTCATTTTCCTCACAATATATATCTCTCTAAAAACCCAAGAAGAAGAAGAGTAAAATTGAAGCTTGGGCTGGAAGAAATCAAGGGTTTTTCATCAAATTCTTTAAGGATTCATCATCAAGGTATGACAGTTTTCATCTATGGGTAGATTTCACCCATAGAGCCCCTTCAAAACTTGATTTCAAAACTTACAATTTTCCCCAAGATTAAGGGTTTTGTTCGAAATTCATGCGTTCTCTTTAAAAATGATTTCAATGGTTGAATTATGTTGGGTTATGATTGAATTGATGATTTATGGTTGAATTATGGTGAAATTCCCCCAAGAACCCATGGATCCCCTATATTGCTAAAGTGTGATCTTAATGTGGGTTAATTGATTTTAGAAGCATGTAAATGGGTCTTGTATGAGTTAATTGAATTGATTGAATTATGTTACTACCCATATCTAATGTAGAAATTATAGATGTTGGATTGAATGTAATTCATGATTCTTGAAGGGTAAATTATGAGAATTTGTACATGAACATGAGAATCATGCATGTGCTTCAAGATTTATGTTTAGAATGAAGATTCTATGACTATGGTGTAATTGTGGTATTGATTGAAAGATCATTCTCCCCTATACCCTTACACATTATTATGCATGAATTAATTATGACTATGATGATCTTGTTGTGTTATATGAAAGGCTATTCTCATAAACACACTATGATTATGATGTGAAAGGTTTACTCACATATTGATGATTCTAAGGTTGAAAGTCCATTCTCACCTAAACGAATCCATGAGCTATTTTATGAGTTGTGTTGAATGAAGGGTAAGATACTCCTTCACACATGTAAATACAATTCAAGACTAAATATGTAAATTTTGGGAAAGTAATGCTTAGCACCGAGTGGATATGGAATGTGAGGTAGAGGCTCTCCCGTCAATTCAAAAGGCCGGGTCATCTAAAGTAACCTCATGAGATGGAAGCTCGCTCATCAATTCAATAGGTTTGGGGTTTCTAGAAGCAATCTCCCTATCCCGTAACCATGTGCCCACATAGGTCTTTAGCTAGTGGATCTACCTAGAAGCTAATACATGAGTTCTACCTTAGGCAAGTAGGACATCTTTTTTCGGTGTGGGACATGACACCGAATTCCATGTAGCTCACATGGTCTATGTCAGTTAAGGCTATTTTCCCTGACATCACAAGAATATGAACCATGACAAGAACATGAACATGGACTATAACTATGGCTTCTTAAGAAGTTCTACTTAGTATGAGTGGGGGTATGGGACTCCATTTATGCATTGCACAAGTTGGCTTTAAGAGTGGTTGTGGTGTGGTTCTCTTATGCTATGAAGACCTATGAATTATGCATATATGATATGTATTGTTGCTAATAGGACTTTATTTGATACAAGTTATGAACATGAATGTTTCCTTGTCTATGAGTATTGGCTATGGATAAGGTCAAGGTATGATATGCATGATTATGTGCTAACCCATATTTTCTACATTTTTCTATAAGTGTAGGTTCCGGTCGTTGAGGTGTACTTCTCCCTTTCTGCAAAGCTTGGATTGATTCTCTCCACGCTTTTGGTGTCTTAAGATTCGAGGACGAAAGTTGTTCAATCCTAGTTTCTTCTACTTTTCCTTTTGAGACTATGTTGTAAAGGGATTAGACCCTTATTGATATTCGATTGTAATAGATGGATTTTTGAGATAATGTCTAGACTTCCATTTGCTTTTTATGAAAAGACTTTAATTGTAAAAAGTTTTAATTCCGCATCATTTCTATGACTTTATGTTTATGATATACTAAGGGCTTGTATGAAACCCTTCGGTATTGAGTACGCTGTGTTACGTCTAGGGGGTACCCCTGGGTCGTGACACGGATGTTCATTGTTTCACTTTCTTTCACGTATTGAACTTTTGGACATGATGTATGGGCTAGGCCTGATTTCAATCTGTTGTACTAGATGGCTATATTGAGACAAGTGTTATAGACTTCTGCCTTTTGTTATAAAACTATTGGACTTGGACTATTGTTTTACACTTATTATTCTATTTCTTATGTTATCAAAGTTAAGTGTCATGTATGGGGTCCTTCGGGGTTCTATACGCCATGTTACATTTAGGGGGTACCCCTGGGTCGTTCCAATATTTTGGGATAAGCCTCCCGACTTTTCGTTCTCAACTTTAACGTTTTGACAATTAAGACACTTATCCAAATATTCCCGCAATATCCATTTTCATCTCATTCCACTAATAGACCACCCACAAGTCATGGTACATCTTAATGTCTCCCGGGTGAATGGAATATCAAGAACTATAGGCTTCTGACAAGATCTGTTCTATCTAGTCATCTACATTAGGAACACACAAACGATCGTGATATTGAAGCACACCATCTCCTCATTGGGAGAAAGCCTCTACGAACTTTTTAAGCACCGCTTACTTCAATTGTACTAAGGACGGATCAAGACCTTGATTATCCTTCACAACTGCCACAAAAGACGATTCTTAACCATTGTAGACCATAACACAAACTTTGATAGAGTCAACTAACCGAACACCCAATCGGGTAAATCTATGAACATCTCGAACCAACTCTTTCTTACTATCTTCAATATGAGACATACTGTCCATCGATAATCGACTAAGAGCATTTGCCACCACATTCGCTTTACCGGGGTGATAGAGAACACTCATATCATAATCTTTCAATAATTCAAGCCATCTCCTTTGGCGAAGATTTAGATCTTTCTGGTTAAAAAAATATTTTAAACTCTTGTGGTCGGTAAAGACATCTACATGAATGATGTGAGGCCAAAATACATATTTTTAATTATTATTTGTCTCACATTTATTATTTATATTTGTCCTTTTTTAGCATAGATTTTATGAATTGTGCTAAATAGATTTTATTTTATTTGTAGGGGTAAATTTGTGTAAAGTTGAAGAAATTTGGAGCTATAAGGAATTAAATATGAAAGGTTGAAGAAAGAAATCAAGCAGACAACTCAATGGATTAAAATTTATAAAATAATATATATGTTGGTTGAAGTAGAATTAGAATTGGAATTGGAGTTTCCACGTGGCATCAAATGAAGAATGAAGAAGCGCAGAGTTAAGGCGGCGCATCACTGTTTCACGCAGATAAGAAAATGAATCCAATTCCGTTTGATTTTGGATTCCTAATTTAGTTTGGGATCAATTATCCAATTCCGTTTGGTTTTGGATTCCTAATTTAGTTTGGGATTAATTATTTTAATCAGGGTTTCCTATATTTATAAATAGTCCATAAGAATAATTATTAGGGAAGGGGGGTGAATGTAGAAATTAACTTTTGATTTAGGGTTTTTTCTTTTCTTCTCTTTTAATTTATTTTACATCTTTTCTTTGAATGATGGGTTGTAATTGCTCTATGTCTATGTAGAGTAAAACTTCTCGTTCTTGGATTATATTTACTTACAATATGATTGTTTAGTGATTTTGATTCGGCATGATTTGTTTATCATATTAGTTGTTCTTATATTCTTGTGATTACTATTTTGATGCTTGATCACCATTGAAATAAACATATTGTCCGAATTGAACTCGGGAGAGGAATAAGAGGATAGAACGTGGAATATAAGGAGCATGATTTTCTCTTAATAATTAGGGTTAATTTGTATCTAGGATAGGGATATACCTAGAAACCATGCTTGGTCACTATACAGGAAGAAATCGTAATGCT